>JASANF010009663.1:0-10328 GCA_030248245.1 Trissonchulus sp. WLG1_4
ACCCCCCTCTATGAGCTGTCATGTGTATTATATACCAGATACCACTGCACTCATTTACTATGTATTGCCCATATGACTATATACTATATGTAGTCCAGAACTAGCAATCAGATCATCACAAATCAACAATCTACGAACTTTTTAGTTAGCAGCGATTTTTTAATTTTTTTGCAAAACAAATATCTCGTGTTTTTATTTCGTTTATAATAAATTAGACTAATAACAATGTTTTGTAGGAAGTAGCATAAAATGAACAATATAATCATTATCCATCAATCAATACCGGACCGCCACGTTTTTTACTAAGTAACGATCATACATCCTCTACGACATCAAGTCTTTATTAAAAGCCATTGTCCGATTCGGGTGGTTCATTTTCCCATGGCAGTGTATTTCTGGAATAAATGCGGGGGTATTTTGGAGCCCCGGCGACTGAGGTGATACCAGAGCGAGGGCTGAGCACTGCGAACCACCAAGCCGACAGCACTGGCACCGGGCAATGACAGCAGAAGGGCTGCCAGGGTGGCCAACAGGAGAACGGGAAAACGTGCAAACAACATGATTGCTCAGGGCTGGCTGGAATGAGTGCAGCTGTGGGGCTGGAGGGAGTGTCAGCAACAATTTATGGGTCTGCAAATATATAATTAATTTTAAGAGTTATGGCCTAATTAGTGGATCAGCAGGCCAAAGCAAATAGGTCACACTCTCACACAAAAACTTATTGTCTATAGACGACCACGACCTGTAGAATATTGTTTAAAATTAAAGTAAGTTATCAAGAATTTGAACATAATTAATTTATCAGACATGAAACTTCTAATAGCCGTTTGTATAGCTTTTTAATGGAGTGTATTTCAGTGCAACTAAACTGTTTAAAACCGTACTTGACAAATGCCATTCCTAACCTCCTGATGGAACGGACTGAAGTGTAACAATGAGTCATACATAAGGTACCCATTCTCTTGGAATAAAGAAACGACTTGTCGTCTTAATCTACATACAAAAGCACAACAATACAAAAAGTTAGATTCAGTGTTAAAGGATCAGCAAAACAAAGCACTCTTCCTGGTTTAAGTTGCCTACAAAAAGTGTAATGTCACACTATATCTGCAATCAGCAGCCATTTAGAAAATTAGAACAAAAAGTCCAGACTCCGAAAAAGTTGCCATTCCACCAAATGGTCCCAGTTACGCACAATAGAGCTGAGAGCTGTACCACTTTCAATTTCAGATACTTTGTTGCTAAAGGCTGCAGTTTTCTAGCATAAATTAGAAACTGTCACGCAAATTATTTTTATTTTAGAGTATTATTTTAAGCAAAGTACTACTGCCTCAAATTTTTGAAAATTACTATTTTGATTGCTTGAGTGAAATATGTAACGCAAATATGCCTTCACTTGATTAAGATGCAAATTTTGACAATTTTTTGTAAAAAAAGACAGACATCTTTTCCAGTCAAGTTTTTTATTTTCTTGACGAAAGGAGACATAACATACATGATAGAGACCTCAATTTTGGACTTGGAAAGTTGAAATTTGTCAATTCTGAGATTACACACCATGATTTGCAACTTGAAGTAGAGCCAGAATTTAAACAGGAAAACTTTGGCCTGGAGAAGCTTAGTTTATAAATCTTTCACACGGAATTCAGTGTGCATATAATTGACGACGGTGTGAATTTTGACATTAACTTAATGTGCATGTACTTTGCCGCAAGCAGTTTTAAAAAGTGACGGCAAAATATAGATATTAAACAGATAAAAAAGCTTACGTTAAGTAATCTATAGCAAGACAACAACAAGCAACAAGACATTTTGCTTTGCGAAATCAAAATAGTGAGCTCGGGGCGATTCGAACAAACGACCTTCTGATTTGTATCAGATGCTCAGAAGATATAAGACGATCTACTATCTGAGCCAACCGGGCTTAAGGGGGTAGTGTCGCAGTCGATTTTGCGCGACTATAAAACCTTTTCAATAAAAGATAGGTCATTGTTCTTTATATATTCTAAAAATATGTTTTAAGGCAAATATTTTTGCCAAGTTTCAGAAAAATTGATCCAGCATACAGTTAGCAGTGAAGTCGCAAAGTCGGAAAAATGACGTTTTGAAAACCTATTCACATTCAATAATTTCGTCACAATTAAAAAACTTTTTGTTTAAATTCTTTACACAAAGTAAAAGCACATATGCTCTAGTTTATGCACACAAAATTTAGTGCAAATTGCTTGAGTGGTTGTGGAGTAATGCCTGTTTGAACTGTGAAACTGTGCGTAACCTGTAAAGTACTCACAGCAATAATGATAAATTGTAAAAAATTTAGACACTTATTTTGAAATCAAAAGAAAATCAAACCTTCATTTTTCATTTTTCTTATTTGTGGCAAAAAATTGTGCGTCCAAACATTACATGTACTTCACAAGCTGGCCAATCTGATATCTGGCTTGATTTTTTGAACTTTTATGTCTCTATTGTGTGATGTCTGGCTCACAAATGGTGATTGGTTGAATATATTGGTAGATATTGGTAGTCTAGTGTCTGGCAGTATGTATTTGACACAATATAACATTTCACTAGTTTCTCAGTGAACGTACAATTTCAAAGCAAAAAATTCTCATTTTGCAGCCTATGAGCAAAACTGCTTTGGCGACACTACCACCTTAAAATGATTGATCCTAAAAGGCTTGTTATTGCAGAACTCCAAAATGCCTTACGTAAAGCTTTTGTACTTATTTTTTTATTATTACCACTCTGTAGTCCATTAATACTCTATAATAACAATATTTGATTTTTCACATTTCTTATTGCAAAATACAATGAAATATTGTTTTACTTGCTCCAATTAGGCTGATCATTTTGTAAAGTAACTGATCATGACATGCCTAATTTCTAAGGAGCACCAGTGTGGCTCGTTAGTCTAGTGGATTGATTCTCGCTCAGGGTGCGATAGATCTCGGGTTCGATCCCGGGACGAGCACGATTTTTATTTTTTCCTAAATCAAACTCTTACCTCTGCTTGAAGTAGTATTAAAGTTTGATTGTAAAATAAATTTACTAAATTAGTTTTACTCACAACTAAGCCATCAATCTCTTAACGACGGTAAAATAAGCTTCCTCTTGCTAAAAAATAGGGCAGGCGCTCAATTTTTCCTGTGAATGATTGACTCTCCAGCGTCATAAAATAGTAAATTTTCACTCAGTACTCAGTAGACAAGCTTGCTGATTTTGATAATTAGTTACAGTTCATGAGTAATTAAGTAAAGCTTTGGAGCAAATCAGCAGTACATGTGTACAAATAGCGGGATTTAAAAATCCGTTTATCCACAAATAATGGCCGCGTTTTATATTTCCTTTGGAATATTGACACTCAGTACTCACAATGTAACTACTTCTCCCTCAGCAGAAGAGCTTGTTTGTTTATTTGGTTTAACTTTAATGGTAGGAATGACACTTAAAACTACTGTTATTTAGCTAGCCATTTTTTATTTAACTTAACTATTAGCTATTAACTACCAGCTTATTTATTTTAACTTAACTATTAAATATTAACTAGCCCCTTATTTATTTTAACATTTAACTAGCTATTTTATTTTTTAAACTATTAACTAGCGCTTAAATTGAATAAAACTAGGCATTTAACTAGATTCTCAAATCAGCATTATTGTGAAGTATTGCTGGTACACGAATGAACGCATAGGCTTCAACTGTAGGAAAACCCCTCACGAATCAATCCATAGGTCTCAAACGTGGTGATGGATCCTCCAGCAGAAAATGAAATCCCCTATAAATCAGGGAATACTCTCAAGTGTAATAGGAGACCTACAATTTGTACAACCTACAAAATAATATAAAGGCACCCCTCAATCACTTTTTTAGGCAAAAATTCGTTCCCAGGGTATATTCGAGGTACTGAGCTACTATTGGGGTTTATTTTTGCGCACGTTTCTCTTGGAGTCATCTTGGAGGAATTGTGCGCTTGAATATTCACATGAGAGTCGATTTTCAAAAATCCTATATTTTATATCTACATAGGAGGCAATTTCGGTCGCTGACCACGATTCCAGTGGCAACTTTTGTGAAGAATCGTCTTCGACTCTAATATATCTCCCTGGGTAGTGGGTACCACAAGTTGGGTCTTTGCGGAAGCACTTATTAAATTGATATTTTTAAACCTTTTTATGTACTTCATCTACAGCATAAATTTGAGCCGGCCGAGTCTTGTTATTAGAATGACTGCCGTTATAGCTTGAATGGGCATGGGGTCAGAGTTTTGGTATAGAACGAAGACCCATTAAACCACGCCAATGTCTAGTTTTGGTGCACCAGAGTGGCATTAGGAATCGGGCTTGAGTTGCAGTTAGAGTTCGCAATCGGGTCCGGTTGGTGCGGGTCGGTTCGGCTCGGCTCTGGTCGGGTCGGTTTGAGCTTTTCCAAGCCACGGGTAGCGGCTTGTGCAGGTCAGTTTGGGTGAAAAAGTTTGGGTAAAAACGTAAATTTTTACATTAAACTATTCCATTTTGACCATATGTTCAAGCTAATGCACCCGCTGCAGAGTACAGAGCGACTAAAGGTTCGCCGATTGCAGCCTATGTACAGTCTCGGCCAGAAATAAAGGGCACAAATTTGCGTGTAGGAATGCCACTCCTCAGAGTCCTCACTCGCGTATTCGCAAATTTTTCCCGGCCACTTTTAGGTGATTATGCTAAAACTTACGCTTGAATATCATCTGCTGCTGACTGCTGATATATACGTAGACGCTCAATAAAGTTCAAAGGGTGAACATTCATTCGCTCGACTTTCAATTGATCGACTTTCATTTGCTCGACAAAAATTTAATAAATTTTCAGAACAGCCAATGTTTACATTAGTTTGCAATTGCTCGACTTTCGCATGATCGTCAGCCCTTTAAGTAGACCCCTATTGTCTGTCTTTATAATCCTAGTGTCTTCGAATGCTCGACAAATTAAAGGTGACAATCATCCTTTCACCTGTTCAATTACAAAAATTTACAACGCTTTTGCAAGTGAATATAATGTGCTATAAATAAATGGACAGTTTAGCGGTGAAAGAATATTTATTATCTTTTTGAAATTGTTGAAACTCCTACAGTTTCATGTATCGGGAAAAGACTTCTAATTTGCCAAAGGTATACACAATATGTAATGCTAATTGCTAACTAGAGTTATTATTTAGACTAAAACTATAGATTATAGTAGTACTAAATAATTAGAATTTGAATTAATTCATCTTAGTATTAAGTAGAATCAGAATTAATTTATCTAAAATTGAATTTAAATAATAATTACGTATGTGTTTGCTCCGTGAGTGTAAATATGTAGCACCGTAATTTTAATATTAATATTATTAAAAGTCACTATTTATTATTTCTAGTATTATTATTAATATTAAATTGAAAATAAAATGTAAATATAACGGTAATATGTAGTAATTAGTCAATTAGTATTTATTTTTCTCAGAATTGCCGTTACGTCACGCTAAATTTGTCGAGCAATCGAAGACACTAAGATTATAAAGACAGACAATAGAGGTCCAATTAAAGGGCTGACGATCATCCGAAAGTCGAGCAATCGCAAACTAATGTAAACATTGGCTGTTAGGAAAATTTATTAAATTTTTGTCGAGCAAATGAAAGTCGAGCAATTGAAAGTCGAGCGAATGAAAGTACGCCGTTCAAAGTCAAGGTCACTCAAGGTTAAAAAGTCAACTGGCTGTTTGCTCTCGCATTCGAGAATGCAAGCGGACCTTAATTATGTCCAGGACTGTAGCTGTCCAGATCCCAGTAAATCTTCTTGTCAGTCACGTGCGTTTCCTCACAACTCAGCAGTGTATTTGGGGTTGGTATACGGTCAATACCCACATAATGTGGAGAATTTTTATTGTTCTAACTTTGACAAAAAGTTCAAATTTAAAAAAATCCCAAGGTTAACAAAACCATTAGTCGACTACCAATATTTATATTACTGCCGATTGTAATGGGGCGTGATTGTTAAAAAACTAAAGACTGCAATTTTAAAATGAAAAAATTTTGTCATAATTGTCAACACACTAATTAAAATTTTAAAAAACACTGCCTTTGGCTCTGGTTCTGGTTCCGGAATTTTATACCCGGCAAAATTTTACCTCCGGTCGTTCGCTACTAGGACTGGGCACGGTACCGGTTACACGGTACGAACCGTGTACACGCGTGTAACCGTGTACACGCTGAGCTTAACGTGTACACGGTTAGAGGTCACTATCCGCGGTTACTTAGGGCCTTTTCATAAAAAGATTAAAAATATTAAAATTAATCAGCGATATTACAAATATTAAAAGTGTTTAATCACGTTTTCATAAAATCATGATCAAAAATATTCACGCTGTAATCAAACTATGAATTTTTAATATTTTTAATCTTCATAGCTGGAACTAAATTTTAATGTCGTTTTCATAAATAGATTTATTTTAATCTTCAATTTTTAATCTTTTTATGAAAAGGCCCTTAGCGGTTAAAGCGTGTACACGTTGACACAGTACGAACCGTGTACAACGCGTGTAACCGTGTACACGCTAAGCTTAGCGTGTCCACAGTTAGAGGTAACTATCCGCGGTTACTTAGCGGTTACAGCGTGCACACGTTAAGACACAATAACCGCGGATAGTGTAACCGTTTACTCTAAACGGATAGTGTAACCGGTTACTAACCAGATAGTGTAAACGGTTACTCTCAACGGATAGTGTAAAATACTATAAATAAAATTTAACTAAAGTAGGCGGGGCTAAGCGAACTAGTTGAGTGACAGCTGCTTCTGATTGGCCGCTAAATGCTATGCGTCCTCTGATGCGCCATGAAAATTGCAGAAAATTTGATTTCGCGCCATGAGAAATTTTCAATGGGAAATTTTCATTGAGCGTTGCATGCAATGCGCCATGCAACGCGCCATGTAATGCGCCATGCCATGCGCCATAGAATGCGCCATGAAATACGCCATAGAATGCGCCATGTAATGCGCCATCAAATGCGCCCTCGTGTAAAACAGGCTTTAACTCGCCGGGCCGGCCTGGCGCTGCGGGCCGGCCGCAATAAAACTACAATTGTAATAATGACAACCGGACGGCCATCTTGCCATAAATAACATTTGCAACAAAAGTATAGCCATGACGGTGACAAACACGATACTGCAAGCATACACGCACACGGACTCAGCTGCATCTGCCAGCTAGTTAAATTCTAGTTAAAATGGCTAGTTTAATTCCTAGTTAAAATATTTGAATCTTTTAACTTAACTAGATTTTTAGCTAGACAAATTTAACTATTAACTATTAGCTATTAACTAGTAAATTTTGGCTAGTTAAATGATTTAACTATTAACTAGAATTCTAGCTAAATAACAGTTTAAAAATTATCAAGTTATTAGTACTAGACAATCTCGAGTATTCTAGAAAAGCAGAATAATTTTCTATACTTCCTACATCTACTACATCATTCATAGTCATATATTAACAATATACTTTTCTTAATTTCTTTTTCCCCCTTACTTTTTATTTTTTTTTTTCCATAAAGCCCTTTTTTATTATGATATTTTTTTAATGGATAGTTCTTTTTCCTGTTGTGCCACAGCACAACAGTCTTTAATTTTGATTCTAGACAATAACACTGAGCTTGTGTTCTATCTGTTGTCAGTTGGTTTGTGTAACCTGTGCGTCAGTTCAACAACGCGGGCGTCACATGCGTTTTGCATGATTTACCTACGTTAATTCTGATGGCTTCAGTGTCAAAAAAAGAAAACAAGAAAAACGATGAGGGAAAATTGTGTACATAATATAGTATAGTGAGGAGTAGTCAGTGGTAAAAGTGGCCATAAGAAAATTTCTTAGTAATATGAATGTTTATTCCATGTATGTATGGCAAATTATATACTTTTTTTTCTAGATTTCCGATTTTGTACAAACTAGTTGCTAACAGGTTTTAAACTGTTATTGGGGTTTAAATTATAGTTAATAGTTTAAATAGTTTAACTAGCCAAAATTTACTAATAGCTAATAGTTAAACAACTACAAATTATACGTAGAAAATCTCGTTAACCTAAAAGATAAATATTTGTCGTTTTGTAAACTGACGTTTCGCTGATGGCAGACCCAGCTGACTCCTGCGTATTATATTTGCAGTATCCGTGTTTGTCACCGTCCATGGCTATACTTTTTTGTTGGATATTCTCCTACGATTGTTGTTTCTGCGGCCAGGGCCACAGCGCCCAGGCCCGGCCTTGAATTGTTTTACACGAGGGCACAATTTGATGGCGCTGCGCGTGGCGCGTCTTATGACGCATTCATGGCGCGTCTGGTGCATGGCGCATTGCAGTGGAGCGCTACAATGAAAATTTCCCATTGAAACTTCTCATCAAGCGGAAATTTTTATACAATTTTCATGGCGCATCAGAAGAACAGCGCGTTCAGCGGCCAATGCGGAAGCAGCTGTACTCAACTCGTTTCGGCTAGGCCCGTACTTCTAAATTTTATTGGTGCTATTACACTATTGCGTTTACACTATCTGGTTTAGTAACCGTTACTATCCAGTTTCAAGTAGAACGGTTACACTGCACAGTTCCTCCCTGTCTTAGGCGTGCGGCGTGTCGCGGCAGTGAGCCGCCGGATAGTTACCTAACTGTGGACACGCTAACTTACACGGTTTAGCGCGTTTATTAGCGGTTCGTTATATATTCTTAACGTGTACACGCTTTTAACCGCTAAGGGCCTTTTTGCATTAAAAAGATTAAAAATCGGAGGTTAAAATAAATCTATTTTTGTGAAAACAACATTAAAATTTAGTTTCCAGCTATGAAGATTAAAAAATATTAAAAATTAGTAGTTTGATTACAGCGTGAATGTTTGAACATAATTTTTAAAAACATCATTAAACACTTTTAAGTATAATATGGCTGAATTGATATTTTGATATTTTTAAAAGGCCCTAATCAGCAAATAGTGACCTCTAACTATACACGTTAGTTTTTCAGCGTGTACACGGGTTACACGCGCGCCTACACGGTTTGGCGGAGCCTAACCCGGTACCCAAATTGTCTCTAGGTCAACCGGAAGGTAAAATTTTGCGGAAATCTGGAAACCTAACCAAAGGTGTTTTTTTGAATTTTCATATGTGTTGACAATTATGACGAAATTTTTTTCGTAAATTACCGTATTTGTAGCGCGCTGCCGAATTGCAGGGGTATTATAAATATTTTTGGTAGTCAAGAATAACATTTTTATTTTCAATTTCGATTTTTAAATTGAGTTTTTTGTGCAAAACTGAGAACGGATGGAGTTCACATTGTGGGGGATTTGAATTATTGCGCCTCTGCTAAATTGTGGGGGGAACGCAGGTGACCGGGACCCACTGGGTCTGAAACAGGCTACAGTGCCCTCACGGTAGATTGCGGCTTGCCGAGTTCTCAAATGTTCGACCAGGTAGTTTTTTTTTAAGCCTTGGTGGGCCTAATTTTGAATTTTATTGAGCGTCTCATTGTGTCGGCGGTGAGCCCGAAAAGCGTAACTTAGCATAATCCCTGAAATTGTGGCGGGAGATTTGCGATGCACAAAATGGGTATAAATCGTCCTACACGTTGTGCCCTTATTCTCGCCCCGAGAATTACGTGTGCAAAATCGGCAAAATCTCTTTTCGTGCGCTCTCCAGCGAGTGCGTAGCTTGAACATATGGTCAAAATGATTTAATTAAAATTTACGTTTTGTTCACAAACTGGGTCCCGCCCCTCCCGTGGCTTGGAAATTCGGAAGTTCAAACCGCAGACGCGACCGGCAAAATGTTCTCATCAAACTGGAAAAATTTGGATTAGTTTGATGTCAGCTTCTGAAACACAACTTTTTGTCCCCGTTTAATGGGTCTCCGTTCTGGTGCTACAATCATGCCCATTCGACTCTGAGCTCGCGGCCGGTCATTCTGAGTGAGCGAGAGACCGGCCGGCTCGAACTTATGGGGGCGGTGGGAGCGGTTTAAAAATTGTCAATTTAATAAGTGCTTGGCAAAAACTGTGTGCTATACCCTACCCCCAGGAAAATATCTAGGAGTGCGAAGGGCGATTTGCTCTCACAAGGTCTCTCGTTTAGCGAGCAAAAACCCTGCCTATGTGATCCAGAAATGCCTCAGATTTTTTGAAAATCGACTCTCTTTGGAGTATTCAGAGCGCACAATTCCCTCCAACTGGAAAAAACCCCAAATATAGCTAGGATCCTGGAACCCTCTAAAAAAGTGATTCAAGAAGTATTTTGCCTAGGTGTACTGTAGGTCTGTACACTCAATTCCCCTGGATTAGTGAGGC
>JASANF010009664.1:0-15061 GCA_030248245.1 Trissonchulus sp. WLG1_4
AATGCTTCCCTCAAGGTACTCTACTCAAAAAAATAGGTCCACTATTTCCCCCCAACTGCACTTAACCCAAAATGAAATAGGGATTTTGAAGCAAAGAGGCTTCCCCTAAGTTGCTCTACTAAAAAAATAGGTCCACTATTAACCCCAAGTGCATTTACCCCTTATTTATGTTGCAATGATGTTACTCTGGATTTTATGTGCTAGAGATCGGGTTGGGTGCTTGGCTGACGGTGCGGGTTCGGGTTCTATATGTTTATTAATAGATGGGGTGGGAAGTATGTGGCAGCCGAAAATAATATTTTCCCCTAATCTTCAGTTTGATCCGGCGATTCGGAACAGCGATGACTCGGCCTGGCGACGATTCGGCCTGGCGGCAAAAGACCAGTTGAGCATAAAGTATTTACTGATTAGTGATCAGTATTAGAAAGAAAACGCATTATTTCCCTAAATTATATATGTAGGAAATTGTTGAATTCTACTGGAAACGCATCGAGAAATTGGTAAATTAGGCTGAAAATGTTGCTATATTAGTAGGATAAAAGTAAGAAAATAGACAGAAAATGGCAGGATATTAGTAGGATAAATGTAAGAAAGTAGACTGAAAATAATAGGATAAAAGTAAGAAAAAAGACTAAAAATAATACGATATTAGTAGGATAAAAGTAAGAAAATAGACAGAAAATGGCAGGATATTAGTAGGATAAATGTAAGAAAGTAGACTGAAAGTAATAGGATAAAAGTAAGAAAAAAGACTGAAAATAATACGCTATTAGTAGGATAAAAGTAAGAAAATACACTGATAATAATAGGATATTAGTAGGATAAAAGTAAGAAAATAGACAGAAAATAATACGATATTAGTAGGATAAAAGTAAGAAAACAATAACAAAATTGTAGGAAAACAATAGGTCAAGTTGAAGAAAAGTCTATGAAATCGAGTAGATAAGAGTACGAATTTTGTAGGAAAAAATAGGATAATTCGACGAAATTAGTGCGAAAACTTAGTGATGAGTGACTGAAATACTTAAGAAAAAAAAGGGGTTAATTGTACGATCGTTGGACTGAAAATAAGTTATTTTGTGGAAATTTATAAGAAAATGGTAGGATATTTGTACGAATATAGGGTAATTGAGGTAGTTTTGTAGGATAATTAGCAGATGTTTAGCAGATATTTCCTAGATAATTATACGTTCATTTCTTGATATGTCGACCATGTTTTAAAGAAAAATTTTCCAAGGTTTGGGTTTCCTGTGCCCCCCCCAAAACCGAATCTGGCATCGCCTGGCACATCAATATAAAAAATAAGGTCGAAAATGCTAATCTAAGCCTGGGCTTCTTTTGGCTGAATTTAGCCGCAGGCTTAGGCTTAGGCTTAGAAATAGACTTAGTTTAGGGCTTGGGCTTAGGCTTAGCTTCCAAAGTTGGCTTTTGTATGTTTATGTGATGTGCCAGGCAGGAAGGAAAGCTACACGCGTACGCAAATTAGGGCTTAGGTTAGGATTTAGGCTTAGGCTTAGGCTCAGACTTAGTAACAAGGTTAATATAAGGCTTAGGCTGGAATTCACAACCTAACACTAACACTAACTTTTTCCTTAAAAGCTAGTGAAACACTTAAATTTCAGCCTGAAACACTTAAAATGTTAGTGTTTCACTAACTTTTAAGGGAAAAGTTAGTGTTAGTGTTAGGTTGTGAATTCCAGCCTTAGTTTGGGCTTAGGCTGAGGCTTAGGCTCTGTTTTAAATTTTTGAAATTTATATGTTTATATGATGATTGATGAGCCTTGCAGGAAGGAAAGGCACGTTAAATATTCACGGAAATACAGTACAGTCACAAGCCAGTGCATTTACACGTATGTAATGAATTTGAAAGGTTAAAGACCACTAGCAACTGAGTTTTACTGGAATGGAACATACGTAAAAACATAAAATTCTTTTTCGTTTTGTTTGACTGTTAGACAGTGTAGTGTTGTGAATTAGTCACTAGAAATACTAGCACTTGTGATTCAATATATCAATACATTTTTGTGTCACATTGGGATGTAATCCTGGAGCAATGTCAAACCGTCGAATGTTTTTGGCAAGAATTTGTTTCCATTATAAATATTGGCATCAAAAACTTTATAACTGAAGAAAAATCTAAGCCAACCTATAGAAAGTTGTTCCCAATTTCAGAAGAGACAACAGCTGCCCTTAGAGAAAAATCTAAATGTTGGAAAATGTTTATGGCTCTAAAAAGTGATTTTTGGAAAAAGCCGAAATAAAAAGAAAAAAGAAGAAATAAAAAGAATTTTAAAAAAAGGAAAAATTTTATGTCTGGCGTGTCTTGTCTCGTAAGTTACCAGTTCCAAATTAGTTGTCAATGGTGCAGAATTATCGGATCAAGTTGTGCAAGCCACCTGTTTTCATGATTATTTTGTCAGTGTATTTACTGTTGACGATACTGTGAAACCACATTTCAATGATCGACATAACGGAAACATCTTGTCTGAAATTATTTTCACGCCATCTAAAGTAATCATGGCCCTAAATGCTACCTCATCTAGTGTAGCCAAAGGTTATGACCAAAATTCCGAGCAGGCTCATCAAACACATCAAGGGACAGCTTGTAGAGCCTCTATGTAAGTTATTCAGTATTTGTTTTGAATCGGGACTTCTGCCATCTGACTGGACCAAAGCTGATGTCATCCCTATTTATAAGGGTTCCGGCTCAAAGCAAACTCCAGAAAACTATCGTCCAATATCCTTAACTTCGTGATATGCAAGGTAATGGAACGCATCGTTAAAGATGCAATCCTAGTTCATGTGTCAGAAAACAATCTCGTGAGCGAGGATCAACATGGCTTCCTGCCAGGTAGGTCCTCTCTTTCTGATCTAATGCAATCCAGCAACGATTGGCTAGAATCTCTAAATAACCGTCAAAATGTCGATGTGTTATACATCGATTTACGTAAGGCTTTCGACTCTGTTGTTCACGAGAAATTATTGTTGAAATGTAAAGCTTACGGTATATAAGGTAAGTTATTGCGTTTTATTCGTGTTTTTCTGCAGAATCGAACTCAAAGGGTGCGCCTGGACAGCGCAGTATCACCATGGCGCCAGGTTACGAGTGGTGTTCCACAAGGTTCTGTTCTCAGCCCACTTCTGTTCTTAATATACATCAACGATTTACCAAGTGTGGTCGACACCGGTAAGTGGAAGCTGTATGCCGATGATGCAAAAATTTACGGCCAATTTCAAACGAAAACCCATTTCTCACCCGATTTACAGATTGACCTTGCTGCAATGGAGCGCTGGTTTAAAATGTGGCAACTTTCTCCAAATGTGAACAAGTGTTGCGTTCTACAGCTGGGGCCTAAGCGTGAAGGTCTGTCCTTATTACAATTTAAATGGACAACCACTAGCAGTTGAGTAGCATACGGTCAAGGACCTTGGGGTGTTAGTAACAAGTAAGTTTACATACTCTGCCCACTGCGAGACCATCATCGCTCGTACCTCAAAACAGGTAGGCATGATTTATCGATCATTTCGCTGCCGCGATTTATGTTTTATGAAAAGTATGTTTATTACACATATAAGACCTTTGTTAGAATTCAACTGCGAAATTTGGTCACCCTCACAGTCGCAAAACATTGATGGCCTGGAAAATATTCAGCTAAGCTTTACAAAACGAATTAGAGGTTTTTGGAACTTGTCTTACCAACGTCGACTTGACATATGTGGTCTTGAGCCTCTTAAATTGCGTCGTATAAAAAGAGACGTAATATTTGTGTATAAAATTATGTACGGTTTCGTTAATTTATCGTTCAGTGACTTTTTTGATTATATGCCCTCATCTGGTACAAGAGGAAGCTGCTTAAAACTATATCCTAAATTTGCTCGAACTAACTATGTTTTAAATAGCTTCGCCTTTCGTGTGATAAATGTGCGGAATATTCTGCCAGATGAATTCGCAGTCAGTTTTACTTTTCCGGGGAGTTTAGAAATCCTTAGGATCTGGTGCCCGCGGATTTTGCCAGGCACAACAACAATTGTAGTGAGTGTACTTTGTTTTTGGTTTTTTCTGTTGTGTTTGAATCGTGCGAACGTCAGTAGGGTAGGTTTTCCGCGTATATATCTTTTACTGTAGTAAAATGGAAACCTAAAGCGTTTCAGAAGCACGATCATCATTCATTGTCTAACTGTATGTTATGTGCCTCTTCAATACAATACAATACAATCAACATATCGTATGCAGGTGGCTTGACAGCCCTGTCCGAGAATACAACATTTTTGGCGTCGAGTAATCCATTTTCACAATGGATGGATTTCGACCTCCACGCCCGTTCTTGAAAAACCCCGGCGAACCAGAGATGCGTTGGAGCCGGTCGCCAGTGGAAGCTCTTGTTTGAGAACTAGGTATATGATTGCAATTGGCGTAGACGAGTGTAGTGATCTGGTACAGCACCAATTACAGTTCAGTACATGCGATATGATCTAGTCATTAAAGATCGTAACTATACATGGCGCAGTGGTAGTTTGTTTTCTCCAAATCTACCTCATCAGTCAAAGTGAGCCGACAATGCCACAAACACGCAGAACAACAAGACCCAGAGTTTCTGCCAGTCGAGCTGCTCAAGACGTCGATGAGGGTCAACAAAGTCGCACTAACGATTTACTGGAAAAACTCTTGGTCAGTGTGCAACAACAGTCCGAAAGACAAGAACAAGTTCTCGATGCACTATGTCAGCGATCTGGTCAACACACACCAGAGATTCAGGACGATACGACACAACTGCAGGCACTGAACCCAGTTCCGCTCCCACGACAACAGAGCCAAATAGACCCCAACCATTACAAGCAAATTCTACGTTAGAAGAATTTGATGCCTGGCGAGCCATTTGGAATGACTATGCATCGTGCATCCAATTTGACCAACTGCCCCTGCCACAGCAGCTGGCTCGTTTACGCTGTTTTTTGTCCCCAGAAATGCGATCCGAACTTATTCACGGGATAGGTACCTCTAACACGGAAACTTTATCTCCGAACAGTGTGCTAAATCGCATAAGGGACTATTTACGAAGTCGAATTAACATTGCAGTGGACAGAGTCAAATTTGAAGAGCGCCGACAGGAACCGGGCGAGTCTTTTGATGACTTCTATATCGGTCTCCGTAAAATTGCTGCAAATGCTGATCTGTGCGGTAATTGTTTTGACAGTCGTATGGCCACCAGACATTAGTTGGCATTGCAGATACAGAGACAAGAAAGAAGTTGCTCGCATTAAAGCCATTCCCGTCTCTTCAACAAGTAGTAGACTTGTGCCGAAGTGAGGAATGTGCTCGAAAAAATGAGGAACTTTTAGTGGGACCAAAAATAAGGGCTGTTCGCACACACTACGGCAATCTGAGTCGGGCTCGTTCACGTCCCCCGTCACGGGACCGCCCTAAGTCTGGACACGGTTGGTCCGGATCTAAACTGTGCTCCGGTTGTGGCAAAAACTGGCATAAGTCGAGAAAAGAATGTTTGGCTTATGGACAAGAGTGCAACTTTTGCGGCAAAGTGGGTCATTTTAAAAAGTGGTGCAGAAAAAGAAACAGCGACGGTCAAGGCACGTCCAAAAAAGAATGTGATGCAAAACTAGTTAGAATTAGTGCATCGAAAGTAAACCAAGCATCTACTACACCAAAGATTTTAGTCGGGGTGTATCACGCAATTTCCAAAAAATGGCTGGGGGAAGTTGTCGCTACACCTGATACTGGTTCGGAAGGCACCGTGGCGGGTCTCGATGTAATGCAAAAGTTGAATATCAAAGAGGACAATCTTAGTAAACCTAAGAAAGTAGAATTAATTGCTGCTAACGGCAAGAGTATTAACTGTATAGGGTACAGTGAATACTCTTTCAAATACGGTGGTCAGCTTGTCACGGATAAGGTATACTTTTGCTACGGAATTAGTGGTATACTGCTACCGTGGTACGTCTGTAAGAGCTTTCATATTTTACCGGCTGATTACCCGAAGCCTTTGCTATCAATTAACAGTGTCAAAGCAGGTTTTGAACCGGGTATTGAACCTAATTTTAACGAAATCACGAAAGTTATCGGAAGTATACCAGAGCAGCCAACCCCAGAAAAATGCTCTCAGATAAAAGAAAGTTTAGTAGCGCATTTCGCAGATGTTTTTGATTGCGAAGGAACCCTAAAGTGCACGAACTGCCCACCAATGAAAGTAACCCTGAGACCGAATGCTGAACCGTATGCTGTAAAAGTACCTCGTCAAATACCTTTGGCTTGGAGAGATAAAGTTAAGAGTGAACTAGATAAAATGGTTGAACAAGGTATAATTGCCTCCGTTAGTGAGAATGAATCCACAGAGTGGTGTCATCCGCTTGTGTGTGTTCCCAAACCTGACAATGGTGTTCGTCCTTGCGTGGATCTGACCAAACTGAACCCGTTTGTTGTTCGCCCACTGCATCCATTCCCGTCGCCAAAAAATGCCGTTGCTAATATCCCCGATTCAGCACGGTATTTTTCTGTGTTCGATGCAACGAAAGGCTACTGGCAAATGGCATTACACAAAGATTCCCAGCATCTGACTATATTTATTACACCCTGGGGAAGATATAAATTTTTGCGTGCCCCTATGGGCTTAACGTCAACGGGCGATGAATTTTGTCGACAAGGTGATCTGGCACTTATGGACTTGGGAAATACGATCAAAGTGGTTGATGATACGCTAGTGCACGATGACGGTTTCCAAGACCATGTTGTTCGTGTTTGGAACTTTTTGGAGAGATGCCGAGCAAAGAAGATAACGCTCAATGCAAAAAAATTTCAGTTCGCCCAACCTGAAGTGCGATTTGTTGGGTACAAAGTTGGCTGCGACGGGATAAAAGCAGATCCCTCAAAAGTCAAGGCCATCAGTGAGTTCAGCACTCCAAAGACCATAGCAGAGCTGCGATCATTCTTTGGCATTGTGAATCAGCTGTCAGAATTCAGTACAGAAGTTGCTCGAACTGCGGAGGCATTGAGGCCGCTGCTCTGCACAAAGAACACATTTATGTGGTCGTGTGATCATGAAGAGTCATTCAAAAAATTAAAACAGGCTTTGTCAAACCCTCCAGTGTTAGCTAGATTTGACACATCGTTAGAAACGGCACTGCAGACAGACGCTTCAAGAAAAGGCGGGCTGGGATTTGTTTTGATGCAACGCCACGGGCATGACTGGCGCATCGTAGAATGCGGGTCTCGTTTTATAACCGAAACAGAGGCACGCTATGCGATGGTTGAGTTAGAGCTACTAGGAGTGGTATGGGCCATAAAAAATGTTCATTGTATTTACAAGGTTTGCCATATTTCGACCTGGTTATTGACCACAAACCATTGGTTTCGATTTTGAATAATTACACAATGGCAGATATAAAAAACGTCCGTATTTTGCGCCTGAAGGAGAAAATCTCAGGTTTTGTTTTTAAAGCTAAATGGATAAAAGGTAAAGACCATTGTATCCCGGATGCATTGTCAAGATCACCAGTAGACCAACCGGACGAAGAAGATCTTGAGTTAGAGAAAGAAATACGCGTAGTATCCAATTCCAGAATAGAATGCTCAGCGGTGGAGCTGATTGACAACTGCGATACTGACCCAATAATACAAACTCTCACCAAAACAGCACTGACGGATCCAAAGTATCAGCAATTGGTGAAAGAAGTCGCAGATGGTTTTCCTACGGGCTGGGAGGAAAGGTCGCCTGACGTGTTGCCCTACAAACAGATACGAGAAAAATTATGCCTGAGCGGTGACATAGTTCTGTTTGGTACTCGGATAGTTGTCCCCTGTGCTGCCAGGAAAGATATGTTAGTTCATCTGCATAGTTCGCATCAGGGTATAGAAAAGACTAAGCGAAGAGCACGCCAATGCGTCTATTGGCCAGATATTAATTCAGACATTTTGAATACGGTGAGGGCCTGTGGTTGGTGTCAAGAAAATTTGCATTCCTTGGGTAAAGAATCGATTTGTTCAGACCCACCTCCAGAATGGGCCTTTCAAGAAGTCTCAGCTGATTTGTTTAGTTATGGTGGTAATCACTATTTGGTCTATGTAGACCGTTTGTCTGGTTGTCCTGTCATTCACCCTTTCTATCGCCACGATCAAAATTCGAAACAAATTATCAAAGCATTGAGGGAGAATTTCAGCAACTTAGGCGTACCAAGAAAATTGAGAACAGATAACGGTCCGCAATTTTCTTCTCGTGAATTTAGCAATTTTTTGCTTCGATGGGGGATTCAACACTGTCCATCGACACCACACTATCCGCAGTCAAACGGATTGGCTGAGTCGGCTGTAAAAGCTTTGAAATCACTTGTAATGAAATCGACCCGGAATGGATACCTGGACAATGAGGAGTTTGCAGAAAGCCTCCTAGAATACAGAAATACACCCAGATCCTCTGGAAAATCGCCTGCAGAAATCATTTTTGGGCATCCTATGAGAACACCGATTCCTATTCATGATAGCAATTTCAACACGGAATGGGCCAAAACGAAAAGTGAGGCAGCTGAGCTGAGTAAGCGTCCAAGTTAAAGGCATATTCCGATTCCTATTATAATCGCACTGCCAAACTGCTCCACGCCCTCGACATAGGTTCGTCTGTTCGCATCCAGAACCATACAACTAAAAGGTGGGATACCGTGGGGACAGTGGTGGCTAAAAATTCAAGACGTGGGTATCTGATCGAGTTTCCGAACGGAAGGAACATGTGGAGAAACAGAAAATTCCTACGCCCAAGTTTTGGCAGAAAGAGCGACGAGGAAAGTCACCATCCGCCCAGAAGCACCATCAAACATGTTCGTTTCAATCTCTCGTATAAGCAACTTGAATGACATCACATGAACCAGTAAAGAGAACGAAAGAAACACTTGTTAAAATAGTAAAAATATTAAAAACATTGAACTAAAAGGGGAGGTGTAGTGATCTGGTACAGCACCAATTACAGTTCAGTACATGCGATATGATCTAGTCATTAAAGATCGTAACTATACAACGAGTTCAAAAATCGGCGGAGGACTGCAATTTTGCTACACAGTATTGGAAGAGAAGCACAAAGCCTCTACAATACTGTACGACCTAACCAGAATGTGGACAATCGTGAACCCTTCAAACATCAAGATGTTATTGATTCACTGTGTGCACATTTTAACCCTCAATCGAATGTTGTATCTGCCCGACACCGATTTCGGCAATGCAAACCAAAACCTGGGCAGTCAGTTCGACAGTTTTATACTGAGCTGCTTTCTAGCTGTAACTTCGGCAACGCCAAAGAGGACAACCTACGTGACCAGATTGTCGAAGGTACTACGTCTTGTCGTATGCGCGAACGGCTACTGATGGAAACTGACTTAACTCTGCAAAAGACGGTAACGATTGCTACTCAAATTGAGAAAGCTATTGCAGATTCAAAAGTTTTTGACGAACAATTTGTGAATCGCATTCACAAGCAGCTGACACGCGCACGACAAGTTGACATTTGCAATTTCAACAAACTTTCAGCGAAAACAAAGTGCTATAGATGCGGTCAGGACCACGAAAATAAGCCTGATGACTGTCCTGCGAAAAATGTAGTTTGTAATTTCTGTAAAAAGCTTGGACACTATGCTCGTGTGTGTAGAGCACGTAAATTCCTTTACCGCAGCAACAAACTCATGTGCGCGCCTTGGCAACCGAGGACAATACAGAAACTGTAGAACTGGAGCAAGTACAGATTCTGATAATTGAAACTAAACACCTCAGACTGGCAACCATTTATTGTGACATAAACTTATACTTGTCAGACAAGACAAGTTTAAAACACAAATTTTTATTGGACACTGGATTGAAAGTGTCATTATTACCGCACTCAATTTATTGTAATGACTTTCAATTTATACCACTGAAAGTGACCTCAATAAAGTTGTCCGGCTACGACAATTCACCCATTCACGGCAAAGTTGACCTAAACACTGAATACAAAGGTACCAAGAGGATTGTTACTTTTTATGTCGTGGATGGATGGCACGAAGGCAATAATTGGAACGGATGTCATTCAAGGCTTTGGAATTAACAACAACGGAGCTACGGTACAAGTTTATCAGGGCCCCTTAAACATCAAATGTTTGTCGTTGAAAATGTTCGTCGTTGAAAAAGCAAATGTTCGTCGTTGAAAAACAAATGGTCGTCGTTGAAAAACAAATGTTCGTCGTTGAAAGTTCGTCGTTGAAAATGTTCGTCGTTGAAAACTTTTTCGACGACGAGCTTTGGTTTTTTAGAACATTATGTTCTAAAAGACAAAAGCTCGTCGTTGAAAAAATTTTTAACGACGAACATTTCAACGCAGCTCAAGACATCCGTTGAAATTTTTGCCGTTGAAAACATTTGTTTTTCAACGACGAACATTTTCAACGACGAACATTTTCAACGACGAACATTTGCTTTTTCAACGAGGAACATTTGTTTTTCAACGACAAACATTTGTTTTTCAACGACGAACATTTGTTTTTCAACGACAAACATTTGTTTTTCAACGACGAACATTTTACTTCGATAAATCGGGCCCTGGTGCTTTTCTTTGTCTGTTAGAGCGACGCAGAGTAATTGGGTTCAAATTTGCTTCAGTAATATTGTTTGTTTTATCAGTCTGACAAGTATTCTCACACTCAGACTCAGAATTACTTCCAATATCAGCTGTTGACTGTGAGTTTTCAAAACAGGTTTCATTAAAAACGACATCGCGACTTTGAAAAATTTTCTTGCTTTCACAGTCACACAAGCGATAGCCTTTTGAACGACTACTGTAACCAACAAACCAGCACTTTTTAGCTTTTGTATCAAATTTGTGTCTTTTGTCTTTGCTAATATGAGCGAGGGCCACGCAGCCAAAAGCCTTCAAATGGCTAACACTTGGCGTAAAACCCATGAAAACTTCAAACGGAGTTTTTCTTTTAGGCTATTGGACACACAGCGGTTGCGTATATAAACTGCACTAAACACCGCTTCTGCCCAGAAGGTTTCTGGAAGCTTTGCTGAAAAAAGCATACTTCTAGCGCTTTCAACGACAGTTCTATTCATTCTTTCACCGACACCGTTTTGCTGATGGCTATCCGGGATTGTGCATTGTCTTTTTATCCCCCTTTCTTTGCAAAAATTTTCAAAATCTTTTGAAAAATACTCGCCCCCGCCGTCTGAGCGTAGAAATTTTATACACCGACCCGTCAAATTAGTCATTGATGCCTCAAATGCTTTAAATTTCAGCAACACTTCGCTTTTTTGTTTTAAAAAGTAAACAGTAGTGAAACGACACTTGTCATCAATAAAAATCAGAAAGTACTTTGATCCACCTAAACACTCCGTTTTCATGGGTCCACACACGTCTGTGTGCACAAGCTCTAGAACTTCTGTTGCCCGGTGACCACCCTCTTTTGGAAAGGCAGCCCTATGAATTTTACCCGTCACACATCCTTCACAAAAGCTGAGCTTACCGATGCAGTCAGGTGATATGCCTTTAACAGCACCAGCTTTTGCCATTTTTTGTAAGCTTGTTTCGTTGACATGTCCCAACCGCTTATGCCACAAATCAATAGTACTTTCTTTAGCAATTGTAGCTGTCTGTGATCTTCCACAGTTCAGGTAAAACAGTTTACCTTGAAGGGAACCCAAAGCAAGAAGGACCCCATCTCGACTGATATAGCACATGTTACGGCTGAACTGGACCTACTTGTCCCGCTTCGTAACGGCTCTAACAGAAATAAATTCATTGTCAAGTTCGGTACATAACGCACATATTTAAAAGAAATGGTACGAATACTCGAATGCAACTGCATGTCTACTTTGACAGTCCCTTTTCCCAAGGCTTGTACTAAGTTTCCATCGCCCAACTTGACTTGTTCTGGAGACTCACGCCACATAATCTTGAATCCAATCGTTTAAAATGGTTATGTGCTGCGAAGCACCCGAGTCCACAATCCATTCCCTATTTTGGTCAACAACTTTTGCTGACAAAAGCACGTTGTCAATTTCCGCGATAAATGCATCTTGATCAGGCTCGTCTGCTTCCGATGCCACAAAGTCAGCCTCGTGCAGCCCTTGCATGCTCTTTTTTTGGAATAGTTCTTGTTGCATATCTTACTATGCCACACTCATTAGCATACTGACCAGGCTTGCTCCATATACATACATATATATATATATATATATATAACATATATATACATATACATATATATAACAGTATATATGTATAACAGTTGCCCCTTTTACCTTTACCACCGTAGTGGTGACATTGTTTTTGTGAACGAAGGCTTTCTCTGGTTGGCTGGTCTCTCCTTTGAGCGATTATTTTCTTTTAGATTCCTCATGAAGTAAACGGGCCTGAACGAAATCCATAGTAAGGTAATCGGCTCGTGATTCTAATGCGGTGATTATATAACTGTAGGAATCTGGCAAACTGGCTAGAAGAGTGGTCACCAAATCGTCTTCCGTGACTGGAGCATCAACAGCGGCAAGCTGATCAGATAAATCTTTGACTTTGTTTATCGTCACCTGCATCACCAAGCGGAATAACTTCTTTCTTAGGAATAGTTTATTTGACAGCGACCATTTTTCAAAATGGGCTCTAAGACTTTCCCAAGCATCTTTGGGCGGTTTCGCTGACTTTACCAGGAAGATCTGACTGTCTTCCAGTCCAAACACAATTGTGGCTAAGGCTTTATTCGCGTTCTTCCGGAACACTCGTGCATCAGTTTCATTTGCTCCATCTGGTAAAACCTCGGTTCCATCGACTTGCCCCCATATGTAAGTCCTTTTTCACCAGAACCATCTGAAACTTCTACATTGGGAAGTTAACCCCGTTCAGCTTTTCAATAGACGAATGGGATTTTGACTTGTCCGCCATACTGCAGGATAGCTGATGTAAGGACAGCAGGCACGAAAAGCTGCGGGTGGCAACCAGAATTACGCGCGTGGACCCATTACCTGATAAAAGTGCTGTTTTAAGAGGAACTAGCACATCAGGCAATGTTGCACTACAATACTTTACTCTGCATAGAATATATAGCAGTGGAGCAAATCAGCGAGTTAGCTTTTTATAGATAATCTTTTGTTTTATAGCGGTTACTATTTCAACAACCGGAACCGGAACCGATACAATTTTTGAACCGATAGCAGTTGTCGTCAATTTTCTATTATAGACAGTTAACGTAAATTGATTGTTCTGATTTACTCCAAATGACCAAATTAGGCCTAAAACGCAAAATTTTCTCCACAATTTTCCTGCGAGCTGCCATCCTTACTTTCATTTTTACGAAAGCATACTACGTACCTTTATGAAAGTATATGTGCACATAGTTACGGATGTGTATGCATGAGTTACTTGTGTGCCACATATTTGCTTAATACATTTTCGCTTAATTTACTTACTATTTTACATTTACTGTACATTTGTTTACTGCACAGGTTTTTATCCGTTTTGTTGTAGAAAAATAACATTTTTAGTAAATTCAGTTTTTATTACCCGGCCGAAAATATTCCGATACGTCTCCAATTGACCAAATTTGCTCAAAAATAAAAAAAAGTTTTTTTTCTGAGATCTGCCATTCCCAGGCCCTTGCGACACTGTAGTTTACTCTTCCTTATTATTGTCCTTCATCAAATCCTATGCATGTACATGTACATGTAATCGTGTATATGTGCACAAGTACATTATTCTGCATTTGCATGTTTACTGTATACATGCCTTGATGAGTAGATTACATATGATGCATTTCCTTGTGTAATACACTGTCTGATGGGATGTTCCCATCCTTTGTGTCAATTTTTAAATCTACTGATACGTCTCCAGTTGACCAAATTCAGCCAAAAAATTTAAAAAGCGCCAATTTTCTTTCTGGGGGCTACACCCCTGCAACTTTGTGGCATAGTGCTCTCGCGTTTGCACAGCGCTTTCGTGCTTGTTAAAATGCACTTGCAAAAAAGTGCATTTTTCTTTTTACAAAAAAATTAAAAGTTATTTGCATAAAAATTAAAAAGCAACTGACTTTTTTGTTCATCAATTCGAAGTGTTTATCCAAATGTGAAAAAATGCAATTTTAGCAAAAGTTAATTTTACCAAAGCTAGATTTGCTTAAAACAATTTTTTTTGGCGCCGACGTCTAACATTGTGACTACAATTGCACAAAGCTGACAATAGTGGGGCATTGTGGACCTAAGGACCTAGGTGCTAGGTCTGTGCGCGGTGTACTCACCAAATCGTCACCAATAGTTTGGCGCTGATTTGGTTTGCTTTGGAAGTGAAACAAGTTTGATGTATATTAACAGTACCCAGATCAACGTCAAAATTATGAAGAGACTATTGAAAAGTAGAAAATAATGTATTTTGTGACTATACTTTAAAAAAATTGTAACAGAACCGGAAAAGAACCGTCAGTGTGGAACCGGAACCGATTTGGAACCGGAACCGGAACCGATTTGAAAATTCGAACAGACTAAACACTAAACAAACACCAGCTTGCTGTAAATTGATCTCTGACTGCCGTTTTTATAAAAGTTATGTTTCAGGAGCGCCACCTTAAAATTTAAGGTATCAACTTATTCCTGAAAAAGAATACAATTTTCCGCCTTGTAGCCTAAGCCTAAGCCTTATATATATACTGAGTCTAAGCCCAAGCCTAAATTAAGGCCAAGTTTGAATTTGGTCTAAAATTGGACGTTTTCCGTAAATATGGTCAATTTTTCTGGCGGAATATATTTCAAGGGTTAAATGCAGTTAGGGAGAGGATAGTGGACCTATTTTGTTGACTAGAGCATCTTGGGAGAAGCATTTTTGCTTCAAAAAACCCCGGTTTTATCTTTTGGATTTGTTGAGATATGAGCCGCGAAATCCGAACTGTCCGTGAGAGACGTTTTTGCAATTTTTTTCGGAAACTAGTGTTTTTTTCGTTGTAAAGTTAAACGCGGTTAAACGTTTAGACGTTTAAACGTTTAAACGCTTACATGTGTAACCGTTTAAACGTTTTATACGCGTTTAAACGCTTACTTGTTCAATCGTTTAAACGTTTA
>JASANF010009669.1:0-50147 GCA_030248245.1 Trissonchulus sp. WLG1_4
AGCTTCACGAGATGTCGGGTCGGGTCCAGTTGGACTGTCACGGATAAAAGTGTCCCCCCTAAAATTTGTCCCCCCGGACACTTTTATCTGGATAAAAGTGTCCCCCTTTAGATAAATGTGTCCCCCTTTCCGACACTTTTATCTGGATAAAAGTGTCCCCCCGGGCACAGTTATCTGGATAAAAGTGTCCCCCCCGGACACATTTATCTGGATAAAAGTATCCCCTACGTGGTTCAGGTTCAGCTTCTGGTTCAGGTTTAGGTTTAACTTCTGGTTCAGGTGCGACTTCTGGTTCAGGTTCAAGTTCTGGTTCAGATGCGACTTCTGGTTCAAGTTCTGGTTCAGGTTCAGGTTCAGGATGCACACATAACAAACTGAAGTCGCACCTTAACCAAAAGTTAAACCTAAACCTGAACCAGAAGCTGAACCTGAACCATCAACTGTAATTTTAGTGGGGGGACACTTTTATCCGGATAACAGTTTCCGGGGGACACTTTTATCCAGATAAAACTGTCCGGGTGGACACTTTTATTCAAATAAAAGTGTCCGGGAAGGGTGACACATTTATAGAAAGGGGGACACTTTTATCCAGATAATAGTGTCCGGGGGGACACTTTTAACTAGATAAGTGACCGGGAGGACAAACTTTAGGGAGGACACTTTCGTGACAGGACCTTATTTCGGTTCGGGCCGGGCCAGGTTGAGTAATTTTGACTCGTTGCAATTTCGAACTCTAGCGTAAAGACACAAGTACACACAAGACAATTTTGCATATGACATTGACTGAACATAATCTTTCTCTTTTGCAATCTTCACTTCGGTTAATTCACGTGTCCTAATTGCATTAGTGCCGCGTTTTATATTCCTAGGAATATGGTCAGTTCACTCTAATAAATAGGTCGCTCGGTAAATCTGATTCAATTTTCTACTCGCAAGACGTACTTGTTGTATCTGCTTGTATGTATATACTAACTGAATGTTGCTAATTTTTGCGTCGTTGTTACCACTCGGACTTTTGTTAACATTGATATGGTACTGTCAAATAGCGTGTGAGTGGATATTTACTAATTTACCCTGAAGTCTAAGTCTTTTGCTAATAACTAATTTTTTTACCAGTTTGATTACCATTCTAAAACAGAGAAGGGGGAAATGCAGGTACGCATAGAGTGAAAGGAGGTTGTTGGAACGGGCCTAGGGGATGGTTTAGGCTGGTTTCTTGTTTACCGGAGGACAACTTACCACTGTCTATAAAGTGTAATTGTCGTACAAACTGTTGATTAGAAGGAAATTCTACTTAGCCGAAAACTGACTAAGTGACAATCAGGTACATGGTACTGGTAATCAGGTTTATAAAGGTCCGGAACTTACAATAAACCTATAAAAACGCATTTGGGTCAGTAAAATCTTGTTTTCTGTAAAAGTCATGCATTTATTAGGAGCAGAAATGAATGCTACATTTGTAACAACGCAAAGATGGCGCAATTTTTTCGCAAATTCTCAACTTAAAGCGCTCATAACTCAAAAACGGTGCTTCCTAGACCCTTAAATCAGCTGATTATGTTTTGTTCACCAATCGCTTCTCTATCGAATGTTGGCACGAATCTACGATAAACGATAACTCAAGCAATTGTCAAAAAATTAGAAGGTGTCAGAATCAGACTGCCTGGAGTGAGATGCTCTGGGTAGTGTTTGTGACCGGCCGCGAAAGCCGCCGGCCGGCCGGCCGGCGGCCGGGCCGGCGAAGACGTTCGGCCGGCCGAATTTTTGGATAAAACCAAGAGTAATAAAACCAATTGATCCAAGTTCAGAGTGTCATTTTGGCATAAACTTAGCCTGCCGCATTGTTATGCCGGCCTAATTTTGTCAGTCGGTTGAATCTGGTTAGCCGGCCGGTGTTTTTAACCGGCCGGCCGCTGATTTTGACCGGCCGGTCTGCCGGCTGATTTTAGCCAGCCGGCTTTTACCTGCCGGTCGGCCGGCCGGCGCCGGCTTTTTTCTGCCAGCCGGCCGGTCGGAGCCGGCCGGCGACTATCAGGCCGGCCGGCGGGCCGGCCGGCAGGCCGAAAATTCCGGCCCGTCACAGACACTAGCTCTGGGTATTAAAGGGTTAATGAGGAAATGTTGAATCGCAAATTTTGCCCTATTTTTTGCCTGGTTGCATTTTTTTGCTAATATTAGCTTCAAATCGCTTATTTTTGATTCCGCGGGTCCACAATTTTTCATTCAGTTTTTCCTATAAGAGATAAATTAACGTCCAGTGTAAATATTTAGTTTTAAGGTTTTGAACGCTTAAAACTAAAAAAATAGTTTACATGCTTTGCAGCTTATCACAAAAGTAAAAAAAATACAAAATTGCAAGTAATGTACACAAAGTATTAAATTATGTAGATACTACACAGAATGTCAATGTCAGAATGTCATCAAACTGTCAAGTTAAGGAATGGTAATGTTACCAATAGGCTTTATAGTCTAGTAGTTAACGCGACGCAGACATAGGTAAAAAGCACGTCGTAGTGGTAAGGACGTATGCGTAGGCTTACCAACGGCTAAGCCTTGAAATATTACCCTTCATTGTGGAAACGTCACATAAATTAGAAATACGTGCAATCTACGCTGCAAGAAGCAGCGTAAAGACATGTCGTTATTGCGATGCCGACATGAAAAACTACAACATATGTCCTTTTAGTTTGTGTAAACTAGACAAACAGTTGGATAATTGCGGCAAAAGTATCGAATGTGAGTACTGACTACTGAGTAGGTTTTCAAAACGTCATTATGTCTTATCTTTTACTGAAAAAGTTTTACAGTCGCGCAAAATCGACTGTTTTCGCGACACTACTTAATCCTTTCTTTGTCATGCCGGGACTTTCTCTGTCGAGGCAGCCGGACTCTGACACTCTCTAGTTTTTTGGCCATTGCTTGAGCTACGTGCATCTTTGAGAGATCACGAAACCTAAATGGTGATCAAAGCATTATCCGTCAATTAAGGGTCTAGGACGCACAGTTTTTAACTTATAACAAGCTCTAAAAGTTGAAAAATTGTGAAAAATTTGCGGCATCGCTCAGGCGTAAAATGTACCTCAGCCTAAAGTATTAACAGGTCAACCGTGTGTTTGCCATAGTTGAATGCTAGAAATAAACTAAGAACTAACTAGCCAAGTTTTATTTCATAACGTTGGTGCCACATGGCCCCTCCAGGCATAAAATGTTTATCATATGGATGACAAACTAAGGTAGATGGCGCGTGTAAGCGTGCACGGCGCACGAGATTTTACTCCCCCCACCCCTAGGCGCTATTTGTGCTATTTGCGCTATTATAGTGTCCAGCTCAAAAACGCCCCCACCCCCCTATTTGCTCTATACCCGCCTTATAGCGCATATAGGTAGTACCTCCGATAGCGCATATAGCGCAAATAGCGCATATAGCACTCCCAAAAAGCGCTATAGCGCAAATAGCGCATATAGCACCTTCGATAGCGCATATAGCGCAGCGCATATAGCACTCCCAACAAGCACTTCTGCTGAGTGAGTAGCGGTTGCATTATGAGGCATGAGTGTCAATATTCCACGGGAAATATTAAACGCGGCCATTTCTTGTAAAGAAGACTTAAGCATGAACATGTTTTTGTAATATATAACGACACTAGGATTTTTCAGATACCATTTTAAACCGTCGCAGAAAATTGGCGCCTACTGGTAAATTAAAAGTACAAAGACGAAAACATAACTATATTATATGAGTTTAAAAAGTTGAGTTTAAAAAAATAAAATTGATTTTCGGAAAAAAATGAGGCTCGTCCTGGACTTGAACCAGGGACATCTCGCACCCAAAGCGAGAATCATTGCACTCGACCAACGAACCTTATAATAACCTGTCTAAAAGTTAAACATGACAACAGCTAATACATTTAGTTTTGATGTTCATTGCACAATAAGTTGTGAATAAAAATGTTTATTAACAACCAAAAAAAATTTAACTCGAACTGTTTTCAATTTAAAGAAAATACTTGTAATTTTTTGACTGTGCTTAATCCACAACATTTGCTGATTAGCTCCGTTGTTTCTTCTAATGTGACAGCTGCCGGTTCGCTCAGCAAGTAAAGCGAACGCTTTATGAGCGTAAGTTTGGTGGTTCGAGTCCATCACGGCAGGTTTGTTTTTGCATAATTGCCGACTTCGGAGAGAACAAACGGAACTGCTTGTTCAAGATAGAGGTACCTACCCTTCCTGTGTTACTTAACACAGGAAATCTGACCTACCCGAATTAACGTAGAGAGCGGAGATTCTGAATATAGTATATACGCGGCCCCTGAGGGGGCCGCGTAAAAAGCGGTATAGCGCAAATAGCGCATATAGCAAATTCAATAGCGCATATAGCGCATAGAAAAAGCGCTATAGCACAAAATGATTTCATTCGATTTCGCTTACACGCGTTCGTTACCCAAACTAAATATTTTAAATATGCAAAATGACACAGATAATAAATGTAACAGAAAAATTGCTATTTTTACCGTCAGCCTTATGTCCGATCAGCCGCCAAAATTACGAAATGATCACTCCACCAATCTTACTTGCTACTAATAGAGTGGTTATATAGTAAATTTGCCTGTTGAACGGACATACGGCTGCAAGTATGAACCGAGCCTTATAAACAATGTGTCGCAAAGTGATTTAGTTACTGAACAGTGAGTATTGAATACTGTAGAATAGCCTGTTGAACAAGCAAAGCCTAATGCAAAATAGGCCCGGCAATATCAAACCTATATTTTCACTCTGTGAACCAAAATCTGCTGCGCAGCAGATTATACATTTTAGGCATGGTGCGTTAGACGACGCAAAAGTTTTGACGCAAAAACACTGGTACCTTCAGCGTTAAATTCTTGAATAGTGCCATTTGACGTATTATGATTGTGTATAGTCAATTTGCCAATCATTTGATTGTCCAAAATTAAGGTCTGTCTGATTATCATTTATGCTACTGGTTGACCGTTTAGCCAACCAGCATTTGTCATGTCAGCAAATAATTCTTTTCGTGGTTTCTGAAAAACCACTTAAAGAGTACTTTTATAGTGAACTTTATGGATTGAGCAAACAAAACAGGCGATTATGTAGTTTTATTACTGTCGATACTAAATTGAAACATTGGATAAAATCTTAAGATTTTATGCATTCGTAAATAGTATTCTTTCTTTCATAGCTTTTTAGTTATTGGCACCACACTTTCACAGCTAAAATTTATAGACCACATCTTGTAAATCCTCCAGAATAAAATTGAAACTGTTGTTCTTGTTGGCTGTAGCTAGTGCTCGCTCATGTATTGAACTGCGTGCGCTACGTCAATGAAAGTCGTAGAATAAGCATAACCATACCAGTGCCATGAGAATTAAAAATAACTGTGTTTGAACCAGATTAAAAAATCGCCATACTATACACAGCAATAATTGCAGTAATATATCTGTGGTATGTGACATGGCTTACTGCAATCCTGTTTCCATGCTAACCATTCCGAATTTTTCTACGTCTGAGTTCACCTGTCATTCACAAATCCCTAACAATTGCTTATTGGTAAACAATGTATCAGCTGTTACCTCACTTTTTCTACTTTGGCGATAATGATAGTCAATTTCATGAAATGCACCTGCTGTCATTTACAAATAGTAAAGCAGTACGGGTCATAACACTGCATAATTGTAATCCGTATTTGAGAGTATGTGAATTTTATGAGATAAAATTTCGCAATGAGACCAGTGTGATTTAGTTTGAGACTTTGCTGCAAGTTTACTCTGCAATCAAATAGTGCAATATGTGAGACGTTATTAAACTTAGTTATACAAAATTGTGTGATAACTAGCCTTGCATTTTATCTAGGCAATCATGAAAAAATATGCAAATGAGCTATTGTCAAATGTACGTGTGTTTTCTACTAGTTTTGTTCACGTATTTATGTACCTAGGTAGCTACGAATATACATATTTATATATATATATATATATATATATATATATATATATATATATATATATATATATATATATATATATATATATATATATATATATATCACGTAGACAGACTAGCAACACGAACAGAGCAGACACATTTCAAACACACACATTCACGCAGGCCCGCACAAAAGTTCGTAACAAATCAGCAATATTTCGTAATGAAATAGTGTCCAAATTGTGATTGTATGTGGTTTGAGGATTAGCTGACTAATGTATGCTTAGTTATTTTTGAACATCGCTGTACCGCGCGATATTTCATTCTAAAATTCGTTACAATTTTGTATCGCCTCGCCCGATGTCCTCCAAAAAATTCGTTCTTAATTGGCTTCTCGCCTATCAAAAATTTGGCATCTCGCCTACCGTAGAATGGGGTGATGTTGTGGCGTGACAACAACACCCCATTCGCTCATTTGAACCGACCAATCAAAATCTTCAAATAACGCGCAACCAAAAACGCGCCATATTCCGACCAATCAAAAATCGTCTGTGCATCCGCCAATAAGTCATGCTCTAATTTTATCCAATAAAATCACACAAACAAATGGCAACAAAAATTCTACAAAATTCGGATCAGTTCATGTTCAGCCAGCTAGATGAGCAGTTGCTCTCCCTGTTTAGGCTCCGTGCTTAAGCTAAGTCCCGCCCGCCCACACTGTTGAGTTAGAGCCTCAAAAAGTTAATTTTTTATTTTTTAGATCTTCTACAAAGTTCGGACTGGTTTACTGCATTAAAAGCACTCAGTTCTCCTGAAGAAATACAGTTCGCAGAACTATTCTTGCGCAATTCTCGTGCTCTCTCTACCTTAACTGCATATTCGAGGAATTTGGCCAATTTGAAAAATTCTGTCAAGAGAGGAAGTTGCCATCCCTCCCTTCTAGTCCAGCTGCCCTTATCCTTTTTCTCACTGACTAACTGCGCTCAAACTATTCCGTTCCCTCAAAGAATTCCGCTGTTGCATCGATTGGTTGGGCATATGAATTTTTGGGTCACACTAACCCTTCGCACAGCAAAATTTGCCAAAATTTTATAACTGGTGCTAAAAGGCTTTTCTCGAGACCTATTCAGAAGAAAAAAGCAATTTCAAAACGTCTTATGAAACAAATTTGCGAAAAATTGAACGTTATGGATAGTACACTGAAAGACTTACAATTGTTAACATTTTGCGTTATCTCATTTTGTGCCTTTTTACGCTGGAACGAGGCAGCAAACCTTAAGTGGAAAAATGTTACGATTGAACAAGATTACATAATACTGAATAGATAGCAAAACCGACCAATCTAGAAACGGCAGTAAAGTTATGATTGCGGCTACCAGTGCTCCGAACTGTCCCCGAAAAATCGTTTTAGCTTACAAGAATTTTCTGAAAATTCACCCCGGATTTGCACCAGAATCGCCACTTTATCCTACAATATTTTGGTCAACTTCCCACAATTGTTTTGTTCCCAATTTTCTGAACCCTTTGTCTTATGCTAGGACTAGTAAAAATTTTAAAAAGTTACTCTCTAGTCTTGGGGTCGAACCCTCCCAATTTGGCCTACATTCTATCCGCGCGGGCGGGGCGACTGCAGCAGCTAATTCAGGTCTTTCCGATCGCTTGTTTAAAAAACATGGTCGCTGGAAAACAGAATCGGCAAAGGATGGCTACATTGAAGAAGACCTTACGGCACTCTTGTCAGTATCAAAAAATATTTGGTCGTAACGTTACCAATGGAAAGCACTGCTTGCAATAACATGAAATCTGCAAATCATTGTTCTATTTTTGTTGTTTTTGTTATTATTGTTATTGTTGTATTGTTGTTGTTATTCGTTATTGTTGTAATAAAATAATTAAGCATTTTATTTACGAATAGTAATAACTACTAATTAGCTACTACTGCAGCCAGGTAAGTATTAATAATGTTGGTGCCACATGGCCCTACCAGCATGAATGTGATTATGGTTTAAGGTTCAGAAAAAACCTCTACAGACAGACAGACCCAGCGTAAGCAGTCATGCAAGCCTGCTTACACATTGCTTGCTAAAGTCTGACCAAAAATGGCTGGACCCTGAAATAAAAAGAAACACGCGATTCATTAGGAAAAGAACGAATTGCAAGCATCAAGAGTACAGCGAGTAGTCACAAAAATGACGCCACTTGTTTTTTTTATCTCGGAGTTCAGCAGACAATTAGTTCTTTTCGTAGTGAAATCGCATGTTTCTTTTTATCTCAGGGCCAGCAATTTTTGGTCAGACTTTAATTTAGCCCTGTAATCAGGAACCCAAACCTGAGCCCAGAGATGACTAAGCTAGCACGGCGATGTTATCAGTTCGCGTTTGGCTTGCCAGCCAGCTGATAAAGTCTACATGCGCTACAGTTGTTTTCTAGTAGGATAGGGCACTTTTGCATTGCGTCAAAACAATGCTATTTGACCCCCTGGGTTAACCAGTGCTACTTCAAAGTTCTGAGTAGCCCTTGGCACCTAAGATCTTTGGCAGCATGTCGGGGAAACACACCCAAGGCCCCTCAAGTACGTCACTTCTTTGCGTCCCGCTGTGCTAGGTTACTGTATCTTTGTTTTGTATACCAGTTATGTGCCAATTCCCGAAATTGGCCGAAATAGATACGCTTGTTTATTTACTTTTGGTGTTAAACGGCTTTTGCTGTTAGTGTTGTTTCCGACTTAGCTGATTAACTTGAGCTGTTTTTATGCTGACGTAAGGCCAGTGTTTAAAATGGATTTAAATAATGGATTAGATTAAACTTTATTGTAATTTAGTCTAGTAGGCAAGAAGCGTGCTATAACCTGGTTATTGCGGCTCGCTGTAGCGTGCAACCTACATATACTGCACTCTACAGCGCCGCCTTACCGATACTGCACGCTGCAGAAATCGAAAGAAAAGTCAACGACAAGATAAATTAACCATCGCCATCGAATACGCGGTTTTCTTAACCACTAGGCCACTCCAGCACTGACATTAAGGGGGGGGCTACCTGTATAAGTGAAAATTTTAGGTTCTCCGATTCGCTTCAAATTTGCACACAATGTAGCCCCATGGAAGGCGCGTCGCAGATGTAACAAACTGGAACCAATGCTTTAGCCAATTTTTTACTAGGGGCGCCCAAAAATTCAATTTTACGTGTAAATCATAGGCGCAAAAAAGTTGTTTGTGCTCACAAAGCGTTCCTTTACTCGAAATTTTTGTTAATACTGACGAAGCTGATTTTTACATGATTCGATAGCCTGATGTCATATCTCAACCTCTATGATCCATTTTTTAAAATTTTTGCCCATGGCCTGAGCAGTGACGCCAAATGTAAAATCACTCAAATTTGGCAGGCCCAAAAAACGGCTATTTTTTCACATTTCGCCCTCGATTTTAGAATTGAAAATAAATATCGAAAATCCGAATCACACGATTTTGCGCATACATGTGAGCTACTACTATGCCAAGTTTCAGCTTGATTGGCTTGATGTGGTTTGTGTTAGAACTGTCCATCTAAGGGCTACTTTTAGGCTTTTTTGCGTGCTTTTGCCTATGTAAATACACTGACAAAGGCACCGAACCAAAAGTGCACCTTCAAGCTTAATTGTTCTTATCTGAGGTTGGGGTACCTTGGGGGAGTGACTAGTGAGTAACATATGTGAAAATAAGCAAAATTGGAGAACTTTGATTTTTGACCTGGGTAGCCCTCCCCTTAATTTGCATAATATTTCTCGAATAAAACAGCGGCAGTGTAGTGGACTCAGTTTTGCGTGTATGGTGTATGTGTTGACTGTTGGGTTACCCACCAGCAAGAGTACCCACCGCACACCACCAGGGTATCAGCAGCAAGACTGTAGCCTAATGGATAAGGTGTCTGACTTTGAATCAGAATGTTGTCGGTTCGATCCACAGCAGTTTTGACATTTTTTCAACTCACTGAACATTTTACGTATTTAAAAGCAAATTACAAGCAACTTATAGCACTGTTTGTTGTGCTGAAAGTATACGCATGTGTGAAACCCTCGTGCAGGTGCATTTGTGCGCTTCGCGCACTCGTGCTCCTGCACTCGTTTAGTTTAACAGAAACATGCTTATAAATCACTTATAGCACGCCAACCAGTGCCATAAACCCATACTTATTAAATACAAATTATATATTAATTAATTTCAAACGTGAGCCAGACTCACAAAATTTTGCGCCGTATTGCGAAGCGATGTGGCAAAATATTTGACTTGGAGACATTTATGAATAAATGGCTAAGCTTAAATTAGTTCCATTTAATCCGTTTAATCGTTGTAACCCTATTAGTCCGTTTAATGCCGTGTAGTCTTCATTCTTTTACGTAAACTGTGGTTTCTTGCAGCAAGCGGCAACTCGCAGTTCTATGATACCGAAAGTGACGCATTGCCTAGTTTAACGGCATCTACCAGCGCTCATACCCAGTCTACCCTTTTTAAGGTAGGCCCGGTGTCACGGTGTCAATTCTCCCGTGTGAATATCTTCCCCCCCCCCAGAAAATTTACACCGCTGCGAATTTTCCTCCCGAAACATTTGCACAGGGGTAGGTTTTCTGCGGGAAAAATTCACAGGGGAAAAATTTACACCGTAACACCGAATCCCGGTCTAAAACGTTTGTGTAGAATGACATAAATAAAAATAATGTTGCATTCTATGTGTACTTTATACGATCACGTGGTCGACTTGTCCCAGTCTAAATTAACTTAGCTTTGTGAATCCCACTCATAGTGTTTGTCTGCCATAAAAGCATTTGCCTAATAATAAAATATATATGCAGAGCCTGTTTCGTTAAGAATGAAGTTGTGACATGGACAAACGTAGTGTTCGATTCATACTTACAGCCGTATGTCGGTTCAGCCAGCAAAATCACAAGACAACCGCGCCACTAACAATGTAAATTAAGCATAAGTATGGGCATTTAGGCATGTGGAGTCACTATTTCATAATTTTGCGGTTGAAATGACATAATGACCGTAAGTATGAATCGCCTCGAAATATGCGAATAACCCAGGTTTACATAGCTTCTGTACCTTTTTCAAATCTACAATCAGTATTTTTTGTAGAGTTTGAAATGAAGAAAGTAATATGTAAGAAAGTAACGAGCATTCTCTCCGCATTTGTCCATATAAAGTGTAACGCTGAAATTTGTTCAAATAGGTTGACCTGACTCGCAGAGGCAATGGGTTTGGCATTGGAATCAGTTTCACGGATCAGGGAGAAATCGAGGTCAAAAAAGTGATCCCCGACACACCAGCGGCAAACACACCCACACAAATCAAAGAAGGTAAATCCGTTTTTAGCGGGCAATTCATACCGGCAGCCGGACATAACTGTATGTCCATTCAGCCTAAACCTATATTCTTAGGGTCGATTTGCACTTTACTTGCAGCCGTTTAGGGTTGATTCATACTTCTGTCAATTCATACTTCTACCGTAGAAAAGACCTTAATATGCTGACTTTACCTAACTGAGTGCATTTTTTTATTTTTTCAGCATTTTAATTATCTACGCAAGAGATATAATAACCGTTGTCGCTACGTCCTTGGAGTCAGGACAGGACACCCGCGCTGCAAATGCGTAATGTGTATAAAAAATACAATTTTAATAAATAATATACTAACTGGCATAATTTGGTGGCTGGCTATTGCTTCTTGAGCCTAAGTCTAAGCCCCCGACTAAGCCTACGCCTGAGCCTCTTAAACCTAAGTCCAGGAATAATTAGCCAATCAATGAAGAAATGAATAAATCAATCAATGCTAAAGATAGCGACAGCGACCTTTACAGTACATACAGAAATAATCGAACTTAGATTTTTTCATTTTTTTGAAAAAATTTTGTCAACACGAATTACTTGTTCAGGAGACGTGCTGTTGTCCATCAACGAGACCAGCGTGGTGAATATCAACCGCGACAGGCTCGCGACCATTATGGACGGCATCCCCGACGGCACGGTGGTGAGCCTGGCTTTCTGGCGTCGCCCCAAGACCCCCGTCGCTCCCCCTACTCCCAGACCGTCAACTCCCAGGCCCCCCACTCCTATTCCTGTCCTCGAAAACCCAACTGGCCGCAGCCGTAACTTGGCTTCCTTGACTGACGATGGTAACAGGATGTCTTACTTAAGCCAACATTACATAAGCCGTATGTCCATTCACCCAACACAAAAGTTTTCATAAGTCAACTAGTTGCTCTGGACCTGGAGGTACTGCTTTAGTACACAACAAGCACGTTTTGCGATTAGGGTCAAATTGATTTTGATTGCTTTTGTTGCGACATGATGGTACTGCCGAGGATATTCTTCCAATATAAAACGCGGCATCAAAATTTTTAGGAGCCAAGAGTTTTAATATTAGTTTTATTATCCATTTCTAACCTATGTAATCTACTTATTGTGTGACCTCGACTTGCACATCGCAATTTAGTCCGTTTAATCTGCGATGAAAAGTAATGTGCATACGAGGCGCCAAAAAATACGTGTCAAGATTCGCCGCAATGTTGCTCACTTTCTACAAATGTGTGAGGTCTGACAACATTTTTGCAAACCAACTATTCAAATATATTACAGTATAGTGATGCTGGACTTTGTTCTACCAAGCATTTTCATTTTTTGTGACGACGTTCTCATCTTTTGTATTAATTTTATGTGGAACAAATTTCTGATACGTCTCCAGTTGACCAAAAAACTGGAAAAATCGGCATTTTCTTCTGGAGGCTTTCACCCCCAGTCTACTGCAACTGTTTAGATTTCTGATCTTAATTTGTAATGCAAATTTCGCGTTAAGATAGTTAAAAAGTTAATATAACCCATGTCAAAAAATTGGTCCCATCGCCTCTAAAAATCGTCATCACGCCCCAAAAAATCGTTTCCTTTTAGGTTTTTTCTAAAAACGCACTGAAAATAGCTGCATGTACACCGCACATCGTCGACGGCTGCACAGCACCTATTGCCGACGTCATGTGAAGTCTATTCTTTCATGGTTCTAGCGTGCTGATAAACAGTTCAGTGCTGGTTTCGTTACAACGCTGTTGCATGTGCACCGTGACGCGCCACGGAAAAGTGTTCTACCACTGCCAGTGATTCATTGGATTGTCTGTCTGCAGTAACACAATGTTTGCCGTGTACTACAATCGCACGCGCATACACTTTACACATACATACTGCTGTTATTGCAGCACAGTTAACACATAACCACATAGCATGATCTTACATACACCCACACATTTAATGCATTTTTCCGACCTACCTAAAAGTGCAGTGTTATTGAACACTGGAAAAACAAATACATGTTAATCGACGTTTTGCATTATAGTATATACGCGGCGGCCTCGGCCGCCGCGTAGAAAGTGTTTAGTTTTGACTACGTTGTACACTTTTTATTATTCCTTATGAAAATAATTAGATCACAGTTCAAGACTAGTTTAAGTCACAAATCTAGACTAAAATTGGGTCAAACTTTGACACCATTTGTGATTCGCAGCTATTAAAGTATCCTTTACAAAAGTATGGAAGAACTTTGTGAACAGGAATGTTTAGTTTTGTGCAGCGAAGAGGGTTGCACAACAATATCAGTTATTGTATTTCTCACACTAGGTCCCTGGGTTTGCCCAGTAACTTCAAAGAATATACATGAGACGATACTATGCAGCAGCGTCGATTTATTGAACTAAACCCATGTACCGACATGCAGGTTTATTTCATACACAAACAGGAAGCGATGAACTCAATGAATAATTAGTTGTACGTATAAAAAATTATCAAAAAAGAGTAGACTTAAAGAGCTACTTAAGGTGGTAGTTGCGTTTTCAAAGTTTTTGTGATTTCTATGTAATCTTTGCGCCCACAGAACTCAAGTCACAAATGACGCCTGAGCATGAATTTTCGGCACAGTACGATAGAGGTCAAAATCCCCAGGCATGTCTCTCACTTTTTCGAAATTTCACCTATGAACATTTTTAGAGGGCTTTAATTATACGAAAACACGTTAAATTTTCGGTGCGTTCGTGTGTAAGCCATTTTCTTAGTGAATTGACTAGTTATTGAAAAAGTGGGAGACATTCCTGGGGATTTTAAAAGTGTCGAAAATCTTGCCAACTTTCAGCCTTTACAAGTAATTGTGCGATTCCGAGCTGTGGCGCAAACTTTTTGTAAAAAAAACTTGAATTTTGGAAAGGATCACGTTTCAAACGCTTGTCCTAAAAAGAAGACCAACGGTTGACTTTCAATACACGCCATAATTTTAGGCAAAAAATAGTTTTACTTTATGCAAAAGCCCGCTTGCGATTTCAACTTGTAAACGCTGAGCTATGGCTGTCCAAAAAAAACACCAAAAAACACAATTATCCCCTTAAGGGGGTAATGTCGTTTTCGTGGTTTTTGACATTTCAGTGTAATTTTTGCGCCCACAGAACTCAAGCTAAAAACGGACTACGGCTTCGAAACTTTAACCACATTATCTTTAGGAAAATATCCCCACCTGTTTTTTTCCTTTTCTAAAAATAGTTTGTAGAGTCGGTGTTATGGGCTTTTGAAAATTTTAGAGAAAAGTCAAATTACGTGATTTTTGCACGAAAATGTCATTTTCTCAACGTAGAAACGACTTATCAACTATATCAAAAAAACGGGTGGGGATATTATGTCAGTGCATAACTGCAAAAAGTTTAGTAGTTGTTGGCTGATCTTGAGTTTCATAACTGTGGCGCAAAAATTAGTCAAAAAAACCGCTGATGGGGTGTATTCAAATGATAGGAGCAGTAAAATTGCAAAAGATAATCTGCTTTTAAATATGGTTTTTTAAAGCTAGAAGGTGTAAAAAAATGTAAAAAAAGACCGCTCTAGTTTTTGTTGAGGTTAAGTGCAGTTATGGTAGTTTAAAAAAACACCTAAAAACGCAATTACCCCCTTAACTGACTCTAAAGTAGGTGGAGTTATTTCGCGGACCAGTGTGCGCACCATCAAGGTGAGACGACTAGTGGCAAAAGGTCGCAATAACCGTTGGGTAAACGCGCGAAACAATGAACCGCGCTATACTACATGAAAACTCCCATGAAAACAGTACAAACTGCTGAGGCAGGACTCCAGTAAAGCTGTGAATACTATAGCATGTTTAAAACCATCAGCTTCTGAGCACAGAATTGCAGGCTCTAACAAAACACTGCTCCGATGGAAAGAGCACTTCAACCAACGGTTGAACAAGCCTAATCCTGATCACCCTATTGAAAACAACCTACCTTGTGAAGGCTTCTGTGACATTGCTGACTGTTTGCCTACACTCGTTTAAGTTTAAAAGAAAATTAAAACTATGGAAATTGGCAAAAAAACTGGTAAATAAAAAAGTCATTGCGTAAACTATAACTGCCTAATGTTTATACGTGTTCAAATTAGTCTTAGGCACATTTGTTTTTTAGAAAAAGAACATTTCTTTGAAGAGTTTGAATTTGCGTGTACTCAGGGTGATCTGGAAATGGTACTCTCTGTTGTGAACAGGTAAGGAAATGCTCGGTTGATAGCAAGCAATAACCGAAATTTTTTCGCGCAAGGTTTGGTTGTTTCTTGTATAAAGGTAGTTTAAGTAAATGTTTAATTATAGCGGTTCTCATTTAATGTGCTGTGAGAATAATTAGAACTGCTGTTCTCAAAGTTAATTTTTTAGTTTTTATGTTAAAGTAAAGCAACTAAAACGTCTGAAAAGAAAGTCTAGAACAAGTTCAATACTCAAGCGTAGAATAGCTAAAGAATTTAATAATACAGCTAAGCTTTTATTTCAGTTGCAAGAAAATGTCAAATTAAAGAAAGAAAAATTTGAAAGAAGAAATTAAAGAAATGAAAGAAATGAAATAAGAAAATAATAAGAAAGAAATGAAATGAAACTAGCAAGAAATGGAAGAAAGAAATGAACGAAAGAAATGAAAGAAAACGCACCTAAAATAAAGGCTTAGCTGTAGTAAAATAATACGTTCTAAACAACGAAAAATTAATCGATTATTCTATTCAATTTTTTGAACATAGATAAACAAAATTTGCATAAGTTAGCTCTAACTTTTTTATCTAAGAATAGTTTGAAATATTTCTTAGCAAAAGTGCAACTATGAGTGCAAGTGCAATAGCCTAAATATGAAGTCAACTATTTGGTTATTCAGAAAATTTGCCCATGCATTGGACTTGATCAAAAGTGCCCCCTGTGATCCCCTGCACATTGCTTGTGCCAACGGAAACACCGACCTGGCCCTATTCCTGTGCTCGTTTGTAGATGTCAACAAATTTTCGGAAAAATTTCAGGTAGTTACGTTCTATAGTTAACATAAATTTTTGGTGGTTTACGGGTTTCGGCGAAGTGTTTGGTATTGAGCAGTCTGCGACCATTTAATTTAGCCTTGAGCTTTACTTTATACTTTGGTTTTGATTTTGCTCGTGTTACCCTTTTTTTGAATTATTTTTAGAAGCTTTTATAAATTAGGAATTTTCAGTTTAGTCGAGTCAAATTTCCATAAGTGGCAGTGAATTATCGGTATTCTATTTATCGACTTTTTACCACTTGGACTTGATTATTCAATACTTTTTCAAAATTGGTGTTAAGCTTTAAAAGAAGCAAGCGTTAGTTTAAATTTTAATTTAACTTAAATTCTCAGTATAAGAATACTCGGTGCTTTGGTTTTACAAATTGATGTGACGTGCAACAAAAGTTTTTTGTTTTTTTTGGTTTTTTAGAGTACTCCTTTAATTGAAGCTACCCGAAAGGGAGACGAGGCTACTGTGGGATACCTTCTGGAGCACGGGGCGACGCAGGATTATTTTCTCGGCCCGGACTCCGCACTTGCCCTTGCCGTCCAGTCCGGCTACCAGAACATCGCTCATCTTCTCGCTCAAGCTCATCCTAGTTAGATTTTTTTGTCGATTCTTATGTTGAAATAATATCAGTTTGATCGTAAATCTACCTCAAGGTTGACCCAGGTTATTGAGCTATTTAAATTATTAAACCTTATTTAATTCATTTTTGTAACAGGCCTTTGGTATCAAAGGGTGAAATTCTAGAAGGGTGATTAAGTTAGTCAGTGATTAAAAGAATAACGCGCGTGCAGAATGACATCAGGCAAGTCTATTCTCAGCGTGTAGAATTCGTAATGACAAAACGTAATGAAAGAACGTTCAGCGACTGATTAAGTTAGTCACTCGCTAATCACCCTTCTAGAATTCCACCCAAAAAGTCTGCAGACTTGCAATCGTATGTTTTGCAAACTTATGAAACGTTCAGTGTGTTTGATCATTACATAAGTGCTCTAGGTGTACCGTCAATTTTTTTTTAATAATTAATATTAATGTTAAAAGTCAGTATTTAAAATACTTCTAATATTAATAATTTTATTAATATTAAATTAAAAATAATTTTATTTATATTAACATTAAATTAACAAGAAATTGCAAACTTACTTTATATTAATATCAAGAGTACATAATAGCTTCTCACTCTATATAGAAGAAGAGTGAGACACTCTCCAGCCTGCCTGTGTTCTAGCACAGGCAGATGCGCTGGTCGTTTTCAGACTACATGTTGACATTCTATTCAACATGTGGCTGACCAATCAGCGCGTAGATTCCCTGCGTAACACACTTTAGTATATAATCGCTGATGCGTTGATATGGATTAAGATAGGGATAAAAGCTTAATAACTCATCATTTATTCATAGTCTGCTTGCAAAAACATTAAAAAAGGTTTGCAAATACCTCTAGGGATATTTTGGCAAACTTTCAGCGAAAGTGATTGAGAAACTTTTGAGATATAAACTTTTCTTAATTTCTTCAAAGTTTCTCAATCAATTTCGCTGAAAGTTTGCCAAAATATCCCCAAAGGTATTTGCAAATCTTTTTTAATGTTTTTACAAGCAGACTATGAATAAATAATAAGTTATTAACCTTTATCTGTATTCCGTTTTATGATTGGAGCACGTGCACAGGCGTCTGCCAATCAGAGAATAGAAGCTCGCTTCTGATTGGCCAGTCACATGTTGCATAGAATGTCAACATGTAGCCTGAAAACGACCAGCGCATCTGCCTGTGCTAGAACACAGGCAGGCTGGAGAGTGTCTCACTCTTCTTCTATTAGAGTGAGACGCTATTATGTACTCTTGTTAATATTAAATAAAAAATATTTCACGAATTGTATGTATATTAATATTAATATTAAAAATAAATTCCATCATTAAAACAACGGTATCTTGGTGTCCTTTGTGCCATATTTTTTTCTAATTATGTCAGTGGAACGGTCATGCAGCGGTAGTTATGGAAGCAGTAGCGAAAAATAAAAATAAACTGTCCCATATTGTTTTGCCTGAAATTGACTAAATTGCTCGACACATGTAACTTTGTTCTTGCTGAACCATAAAGTTTCAACTAATAAATTTTAGCAGTTCTGAAAGACCGAGATTTGCGAAGTAACCTGGTGTATTTGGCCGCTCGTGCCGGATTGCCTGATTTGGTGAAGCATTGGTGGGCCGATGATATCTCGGTCACTCAAAACAGCAACCAAGAGCCACCCCAGTTAATGCTAATGGTAGCCTTTCAAGGGCTGCAAAGAAAAGACGATAAATTTGGTAACTTCATAAAGCTTTGATTTGCTTATATTTGCACGTGACTGTGCATGTGCACAAGCCAGCAACAACACCAGAGGTAGGCCTCAGAATTTTTTTTCTTACAGACACTGCACTAATGTATATACGCGGCGGTTGAGGCCATTAATTAATGTATATTATTAATAGAATCATAACACAACGCGATGATTCCAAGTTGCGCAATCTAGATAAGTTTTTGACAAAAACGGAATTGTTGCTGTTCTTAAGGGGCCACATTGCTTTTAGAGTCCATAAATTCTCTATGAATGACCCTTTTGTTCCTTTGAAGATCAAAAACGGATATTTTAAGGAACGGAAAAGCTAATTATATAGATTTATATCAGTTTATTATATAGATTTATATCAGTTTATAAGTATATTTATATGACTGACTTTCTGAGAAAATCGACCAACCTGTGATTGTTTTTTTGGCGACCCTCTTCGATTTTGTTTATACTGCTTCCAATTACTTCCCATGCCACCCCATTTACAAAACTGAAATGAAAACAGCCGCAGCTGCTACATGCTGACTGCGCTGAGCCATCAAAAATTCGTGTTTTTGGCAAAAATTGACCTTTCGAGTGCGCTAACTTCCTAACGATGTACCTTAGCATTTACATGCTGTACTTTATTCTTGTTCAGCGACCACAAAGCCTACATAGATTTGTTTGTTATGTGTGATTAACAGTTCTTGACGCTGAATGGATGCAACGTACTAAGCATTTTTATGCTCTTTTTTTTCAAACACAAATTGCACAGAATTGTCAGTAAATCTCTCATAACTCCAGTAATCCTTGAGAACCTCAAACCAAATTCACTACACTTGGTGCTCATTATATATGTCATATTTATACAAAAAATGAAAAAAATCGAAGCTGGGGTACGAGGTCGTTTTCGCCAATATATACAAGTACCCACATCGGCGCAACATCACTATGAAGCAAAAGTTACCTAGTTTAATTGCATAACAATTAGTAGCAGCCAGTTAGTTTTTATTGGGTTGCCGACAATTTGCAAAGCAAAAATTGGGGCAACCTTTCATTTTTGTCGTGTCCGTGTCGTTGTTGTTGGTGGTGTTGTTATTCGTGTTGTTGATGTCCTAAAAATTAGTGACTCGTTTTGCTCAGCACCCCCCCCCCCTCGTCGGATCGCTCCCAAACTTTAGTTGTGGGGTCCCCCCACGAGTAGTTGTACCCCCACCTTGGTGACCCCCTGACCCCATGGGAAGCCGAATCACGTGATCGTCAAAAACTGAGGTTTTTCAAAAACAAGAAGGGGACTCTTGTGAACCTGAAAAGTTTTTGTCAGGGATTTGGACAAAAACATGCCCCTAGGGCTAATTTGGGCCCATAAACACGAATTTGAGGCTGGTTTTTGCCTAGAACCCTCCCATGACTCGCTATAGCCCCCTCAGGGGACCCCCAAAAAGGGTCCTAAGGGGTCACATTTTCGAAATTGAGATTTTGATGTCTCTGGGTGTAATTTGGGCCCCAGAACACGAATCCAAGGTCTTTTTTGCCTAGGACCTCTCTGGACCCCCCCCCCTATGAGCCCCGCAAGGTCCCCTTCGTAGGGGGTGCTAAGGTGACAAATTTTTGAAATTGTGATTTTGGGGTTTATGTGGGTAATTTGGACTTCTGAACAATGTGCACATATGAGGTTTTTCGCCAAAAATAGACACATTTTTGCCAAGAAAGGGGGTCCCTTACTGTCGGCAACCCGTTCAACGCCGACAGGGCTAGTGTCTTTTATGTTTACGTTTGCATTTGTTCTGTCTGTAAAAGCTTCAAGCCAAGCGGAGTCAGAATATGCTGAATTCATTGCAAGTATGTTACTGTTTATGACATTTTAAGAACAGCTATTGCTCGCAAGCTTTGTTGATTAAGCGACATTGATTTATTTGTCATAGCGCACACAGATAGCGCATATAGCACCTTTGATAGCGCTTATGGCGCAAATAACACTCACAAAAAGCGCCGTAGCGCAAATAGCGCTAATACCAATTTCAGTAGCACTTATAGCGTAAATAGCACTCACACAAAGCGATATAGCGCATTTGCAACTTCGATAACGCTTATAGCTAAAATACCACTCCCAAAAAGCGCAGTAGCGCAAACAGCGCATATAGCACTTTCGATAGCGCTTATATCGCAAATAGCGCATGGAAAAAACGCTGTAGCACCAAATGAGCTATTTCGTGTTCGGTTATACTCGTTTCTTACCTAATTAGTAGTGTAATGTATGACAAATAGATCATTCTCGCTTAATCAACAAAGCTTGTGAGCAATAGCTGTAGTTAGAATTTCATAAACAGTATACATGTAACAGCACCGAAATTTTAGGTACCCCTCCAACACACTTTTGGCCCCCCTCCTTTCCAAAAATGACGCAATTTTTACCTTTTTTTAACCAAAAGACACCGATTTTGACAATTTTTGGCAAAAATTTTAATAGGAATAGTTTAAATTTTACGAAAAAATGCTATTTTTTTCTAATTTTGGCCAAAATTTACTTTTGCCGGGACCTTCCCCCTTTTGTTTGCCTGGCGGGACCCCCCTCCCTCCCCCGGGACCGAATTTTGGGAGATTCTTCCCCCCAGCCCCCCCCAACTACATGTATCATAAACAGTAACATATTTAACGGGCAATTTCCAAGCAACCGATCTCCAGGCAACCTGCAGGCAACCGCCAATGAAATTTGAGCCCGCCTAAATTTCAAACTGGCGGTTGTTCTAGGTGTTTTTGGACAAAATGAATGCATTATCACTTTTTGGTGCATATTTGTGGCAGGACGGTCAACAAAAGGTCCGAGTTTGAAACAATGGGCGGCAGATTGCCCTTTGAGAGGACATCATAATCCACACAATATTCGGTGCTCAATGTAAAATTGAGTCAACCGTTTTTAGTTTTCTTCAATCCTGATCATTATACATGCAATAAACACAACAATTTTCCGGCCAACGTTCGTCACTTTTCGCGAAGGTTCGTCACCTTTTGCCGACGAAGCGATTTGACGTTGACAAATTGTGTCAATCATGATTTTTAGCTTCAGGGCACTCTAATAGACTTCCGCATGCAATAAACACAAAAATTTTGCTTCGTCACTTTCCGGCCAACGTTCGTCACTTTTCGCGAACGACGAAGCTCGTCGTACGCCGACGAAGAGGGAACTTTTTTTTGCACAGTACTGTATTGTATAGTATAGAAACACAATTTAACGAATTGAAAAAACCTTTTAAACCCGCAATTGAAAGAACTAAAACTAGTTTTGGGTCTTTTCCGTTATAGGAAAACAAGCTCTAGCGAGAATATTAAACTCTGATTGGCCGTTGCCTGTTAAAAAAGTCGCGCACGTCGCGACTGAAAAATGTTGGTTGCCTGCAAATCGCCTGCGCGTTCACACGAGGCGATTTTCAAGCAACGCGCGTTGCTTGTGCGTTGCCTTGTAGTTGGTTGTTTGAAAATCGCCTGCTAATTGCCTCGTGTGAACCGGCCTTTAGTGTTACAAGCGTAGCTAAGTTGTAGCTAAGCGCTCAAATAAACGTAAAAGTTTGAGTAGGCTATGTTTATAACACTTGCCAGCACCAAGTGTAAACACTAAGTTTAAGCGTTAGTGTTAGTATGTGAATACGGGCCTGTGACAAAAGTTTTATTTTTGGTTAGTATAACTGTTTTGGGTAGCTATGCATTGGCTTCTAGTGCGTGCCGAAGTGCAACTGCTATCACGTTCACGTATTGATACTGCTTTCATAAAGTTATTAACTTTCTTGTGAGGGTTTTAGCCTATTTAAGCCTAGTTCATAGTAGGTGCGAAACTGTCCGTTGTTGTCCGTGTCCGAGTCCTTGTCCGTGTCCGGAAGGTTCTCCGTGACATTTGTCCGTGTCTGTCAGCAGCATTAATTCATACTGCTACGGACACTACGGACAATGCGTATGCATATAAAATAACACCAACACCTTTTGTGCGCAGCAGACGACTGTGTGAACGCAAGTTTTGAAAAATCAAGAAAAACGTTTACGGACACTCACGGACATTTCTTACGGACATTCGGACAACTGTGAGTCAAATTACTCTTACGGACACATACACGGACTCGGACACTGACAGCATTTACGGACAACTATGAACCGGGCTTTAGACTTTCTGGGAGTTTAGCTGGAATTTCAGAGAAATTCAGGAAAATTTCACCCAAAATGCAGAAACTGAATTTTATCTGAAAAAACTGTTACTGGCTTTTCAAACAAATTTGATACTTTTTACAGGAGTTTCAGAGAAAATTCACAGGTTTTTTACATTTGTATGAAGCAGGTAAATTTTATCTGAAATTCTTGTGAAAAGTTTTTGAAATTCATCTGAAAAGCCAGTAGGTAACATTTTTTTCTTTTGAATTGTCCCTGAATTTCTCTGAAATTCCGCTATAAGTCTGTAGAACGTCTGTAATATGGGAAGGGTAAAAACTTTAAAGAAAGCAGAAACAATTTTACAGAAGATTCAGATTCCTGGTTTTCTTTTTAGTGTCCAAAATAAGTACTATAATAACATTTTGCGCAGACATATGTACCGCTGCTGCATTTTTAAATTTTATAATTTATCTATTTCGCTGAGGAACTAAACTCATGCTGTGGTTTTGTATTGATTCCAGACGCATACGTGAGCATCGTTGACTTCTTGGTGGAGAAGGGTTGTCGCATAGAGTCTAGCATCGTGGAATTGTGTCCAGACGCCGTTTTCCATTACCTCTTCACAAGACCTCATTTATCTGACGTGTGTTACAGTACCAATTACAAATTGCCTAGTAGGTATTTCAAGCAATAAGCTGTGTTGTTTTTTTCGCTATATGTGTCCTGCTACTTGCCCGCTAGTTAGATTTGTCAACCTTAAGGTGGAGCTCCTGAAATGTGACTTTGCAAAAACGACCATTTAAACGTCTGCCAAATGAAATATGGCTTGGCCTCATGTATAGGCACACAACGGAGATTACAATATTTTGGTAGGCTTTTCCGGTGAATTTAGCGGAGCCTCCTCCCTAATCAACGAAAAATAGCATGAATTTTGATGGACTGTTTCGCAAAAGTGCTTTTTTGCTCAGAGTTTCGGTCCCCTCCCCCTAACATTTTTTTGTGGTCGTAACGTTCCCCTCAGTACCCTCTTGTCCTCTTATACATGTATAATTGCGATTGCATTTCAGAAAAGCGTGGACCCTGGAGTTCGTGGTTCGGTGGTTCTGCTGGGCTGTGAGCGGGGTTGCCCAGAGGTGGTGACCCGGTGGTGGGCCGACCATCTGGATGCCAATCAGACCATCGCTCCGCAACCCGAGGCAACCCCGACGCACTATCTCACTGCCGTCATACAGAGGCTCGCCAACATTCTGCAAAGCCCGAGTAAGGAAGTTTTTCATGAGACTGGCTGTTAAGAGCTGCTTTTCCGTAGTATATACACAATTTAAGCTTAGGTTACTTTGGTGATTAAAAAAAATAGGTAAAAGAAATTGAAATTTTTACAATTCGAACGAATTTTTGTTAGCAAGCATAAGCGTGTTAATAAACATAACGTGATCCTTTCACATTCACTAGTATACTCAAACCCGAACCGAATTATATATTATATTTATCATTTTGCTTAGGTCAGTTTATATCCTATTAATTATATTATATGTTTTAGGTGACACTGTTGAGCCTGGCAGCAAGACCCGATGCCGGAGCGTGATCAAGTTCCTGTTCAGCAAGGGGGCGGTGATCAGCGAGGCGGTAGCCAAGGCGTGTCCCGAGCAAGTCTTCAACTACCTGCAGTCTAAACGACAAAATGTCAGTTTGCTTACAAAAGACGTGTTGCAACGCTGGTTTGGTTTTGTGTGAAGATGTGAAGATCTCTTCTGCGGAGGGGGCTATGAAATATACTAAATTTATGTTTACTTACGTTTGGGAAATTATGGGCCCGGGAGTGGCCGGTGGGTCCCAGAAATCGGAGCAAATGTGGGTAATAATGAGGGTTTTTGTCAAATTTGGGGTATTTTTGTCCCGTAGTTTAGCTATAAGAGGTTGTCCAAGTGTTAAAATGTGTATCCGTTACATATATGTGCGTATGTATGTATGTATGTATGTTACGTGTGGAGGCATGTATGTATATTTTTTTGTGTTGTAGAATGGAAAAATGCCTGGGGCGCCTGAGAGTGACTCGGGCGGGCTGCTGGAAGACAGCTTCCAGTGGGCCGACAAAAAACTGTCCTTCGTCTACTACCAGGCCTGGCTACATCCCTACCGTAAAACATTAGTGGAACTGGTTTTGTCCCGGAACCCCCTGACGGAACTGCCGCCCCAACTGCCCTGGGAAATGGTGGCCCTGCAGAAACTCACAGTCATCGGGTGTCCCAAATTGCAGACAGTTCACGAGCCCAGTGGACCAGTGCAGTGTTTCCGGTGAGACTGGGTAAAGTAGGGGAGCTATATACAGTAAACCGCTCGGTAAGGGTTTGCAATAATAACCAGCCAGCATTTTGGCAGAACTGCGGTATAATTAAAAATTTTTAGGACTTGTTTTTTCACTTAAGGTAGTCTTTGTGTTTTCAAACAAACAACAGCAAACAAAAAACCTGAAATTTTATGCTAAGTCAAGTTATTGGTGTCCCGTTCCTATGCAGAAACTAAAGACGAAACGATTGTGTTAATGCTTCACAATAATTGAATAGAACTTTTCCATGTCACTATGTCCTTCTGGACCAGTCTTGAGTCCGTTTCATACTTGTCCTTAATAACATAGGGATAGGAACACCGGACAAGGACAATATTTTCGGTCAGCAGGAGAAAAGTATTTGCAATATTGCTTGAGGATAAAACGATAGGGACAAGGATAAGGACAAGTATGAACCGGGCTTAATTAGGCCAAGGCCTTTGATTTTGTTGACATTAAAAATATGACTCAATTGGCCTGGTAATCTTCTTGCAAAAATTGCTGGAGGACAAAACGATAGGGACAAGGATAAGGACAAGTATGAACCGCGCTATTCTAGGCCAAGGCCGCTAATTTTGTTTCAGTCTGAGCCGAGTGATCATCGCCGGCAGTGGGTTGCTGCAGCAGCTGCCGCTCCAGTTTTTCCAGCTTCCCTTGCTGCGCTACGTGCGCTTTGCCCAGAACGCGTTAGGGTCGTGGAGTGGCGAGGAAGGCGTGTGGGGTTGCGCCCGGCTGGAGACACTAGACTTGTCCCGCAACCGTCTGTCCGGCATCCCCCCGAGCATCCAAGGGGCCACTGGGCTGCGCAACCTCTTGCTATCTCACAACCGCCTCACTGCATTGCCGCACCCCTGGAATTGTCCACTTGTAAGTCCACTTTTGTTCTCTAGTCTACTCTAAATGTTTTGTCAGAGTAAAATATGACAATTGGACGAGTTTTGGGGGAACCGTAAAATATGACGATGAGGGGGGAAGGGGTCCTTTCCCAAATCGAAGGGCCGGGGGGGGAGGGTCCGGAAAGTGTGGGCAAAATTAAGCAAAAATGGCACTTTTTGGGAAAAATCTACAATATTTGTCAAAAGTTAAGGTATTTTTGGTCGATCAGGAGGGGAGGGTTTCCAAAATTTTGACCCCGTTACATGTCCGGCTTTCGTTGTTCAGATGAAGCTTGATGCGAGCAGCAATCATCTGCGCGTGCTGCCGGTGGGTCTGGACGAGTACTGGCGCCACACGCTGCAGACGGTGCTGCTGGGCCGCAACAAGCTGGAGCGCCTGCCCGTCGGCCTGTGCGCCCTCAGACGCCTCACCCATATGGACCTCAGCCACAACCAGCTCCAGCACCTGCCCGCCCCGCACACCTGGCTCTGTCACGCCCTGCAACACCTGGATCTCAGCTTCAACCAGCTGGGCACGGCGCAACAAGCCGCTATGTGGGTGATTGACTGATGGCTGGGGTTGGGGGTCTGGGTGAAAATTAGTTGGTCTGCTGAGTGCCAATAAAGCACAATTTTTGCCCCTCTGATTGCCGTGAAACACTTTAAAAATGAGAGTATCAGAATCTTGCATAAAATTTAACATTTTTACGAAAAAGTTGCAAATTTTTGCGTTCTTTAGAGTTCAAGTCGAAGCCCAAGTTACACTTCTGTGTGATGTGTTAATAACAGAAGATGTTTTGTTGTGTGCTTTGCTTTGAAAAACTGCTTTGTTGTATATTTTTCAAAAAATTTTCTGTTTATCTTAAAGGACATTGTCCCTGTGCCCTAAAGGTTCGAAAAAATTGTCGCACAGGCAAAGTCGACGGCAATCACATAGTAAAAAGTCGTTGAAACGTCGGTTTGCAAAGTTTTTGGTTAAGGGGTAGGGAAGTAGGGAACACCCCCTCCCAAAGACTTCGTACTGTTCCAGGGGTGCCCGTAAGCGGTCCCTGGCCCCCCCGTTCCGTCTGCTGAGCGTGGCCAGTGAGTCTGGCGCCGGCTTGTCTGCTCGCCCGGACAGCTCTCCCTCGCTCTCGCCCGGGGACGCCAGCTCGGACCTGCAGCTGCCCACCGTCTGTGCCGATCGCCTCCGCTGGCTCAGTCTCGCCTTCAACAAACTCGCCAGGGTCCCACAGTCTCTGCCACAACTCTCTGCTCTGGTCGATCTCAACCTCAGTGGGTAGGTGACTGAGTATTTGTCCTTGTCCCTGTCCTTTTGTCCTTTAACCTAATTGGGTAGGTGGCTGAGTACTTGTCCTTGTCCCTGTCCTTTTGTCCTTTAACCTGAGTGGGTAGGTGGCTGAGTACTTGTCCTTGTCCCTGTCCTTTTGTCCTTTAACCTCAGTGGGTAGGTGGCTGAGTACTTGTCCTTGTCCCTGTCCTTTTGTCCTTTAACCTCAGTGGGTAGGTGGCTGAGTACTTGTCCTTGTCCCTGTCCTTTTGTCCTTTAACCTAAGTGGGTAGGTGGCTGAGTACTTGTCCTTGTCCCTGTCCTTTTGTCCTTTAACCTAAGTGGGTAGGTGGCTGAGTACTTGTCCTTGTCCCTGTCCTTTTGTCCTTCAACCTCCGTGGGTAGGTGGCAAGCAAATTCTTTCTTTTCCTTTCTGTCACTTTCTTCTTTTCTTTTCTGTCACGTTAGAACGAAGTCAGTTAGTCGTCGTTAGTCATCTCTTAAGTCTAACGAAGGTTGCACTATTATGTAATTGTGGCTTAAAGATTGGTTCATACTTGGCCTTTTTCTTGTCTCTGTCCTTTTGTCCTTGAGCAATTCCAATATAAATACCTGGCCAAATAAGGCTTTTCGCATCAAAGCAGGGGTCACTGTGACATTGTATACAAAAAATAGCTGAAGACTAAAATGCTGACGCTGACCGAAATTTGTCCTTGTCCCTGTCTCCTATGGACAAGTATGAGCCGTGCTTTGGAGTTAGGCCTAAGTCTAGTTCATACTGGTGTCTGTCTTTGTCCCTGTCCTTTTGTCCTTGAGCAGTAACAAAACTCAAGAGTGGAAGCCAAAATTTGAAGTTGATTGTATGAGGTCTAGCTGATATCAAGTTTAGTTTTCGGTAAGAATTCAGACAAAGCGATTTCACCAATTGCTAACAACAGGTTAATACTTCTGTCCTGGTCCTTGTCCCCGTGTCCTTAAGGACAAGTATGAACCGGGCTTTATTTATTTGCAGAAACACGGACATCGATGACTTGCCCTTCGAGCTGGGCCGTCTGCAAAATCTGGACACACTGCGGCTGGAAGGATTAGACTTGCGGAGATTGCCAAACCATTTGAATCCGCGTGAGTTAAATTATTCGGACAATTAGTTTTTTTGAGACTGTTTGGATTTTTTGAAATTATGTTTCATGTTTCAGCTTCCGACATCTATTTCGGTTTGACATGCAGGGAGCTTTTAAAAAGAGGTTCTTTAAAGTCAAGGGTGCTCATAAATTTAAATTTCACGCCAGTCGCTTTCGCAAACAATTGAAACTCAGTCTAATGAACATTATTTTCTACCTAAATACCAACTTCAGCAAGGTAATCAATATTCGATCCCTACTAACTACTTCCAATACGGATGGTGTTTGTTTGACTGACTACTAGATGGTCTGATCGATAAGCTTTAAAATCAGCAAAGTTTGACTGAGGCTAAAAAATCTTTTGGTCTCAGTCCCATGGCTTCCCCCAAGAGTCCGGGATTTTATACGAATTCTTTTCTGCGGAGGGGAACTGGATGCTGAACCGCCATTTTAATTTTGCGGAGTTCAGTGTGAGAACTGGACGGAGATCAATCAGAATTGGATTGCCTATCAGCAAAAGATCTGGAAACGGGTATCATGGTTGGATTTAGGTGACAGTAAAAATTATGTAAAGAAAAATATAGCAATTACACTGATGAAAGCAAAGGTTGGTGAACATACTTTTGGGACAGTTTCCAGCAAATACTTACCAGACTGCTATGACTAATGGTACTGCAAGGTTGTGTGGATTGTACAGAGAGGATGCGCATTGTGTGCATATTGAGTAGATATTTAAATTAATAGGTCAGTTTGCAGTGCTCAGTTCCTTAATGTGTATATCTTTTCACGAGAGGACGTTTCGATTGTATCAGGGGAGGCGGGGGCGAAAATGGCAAATAAGCAACTCAGTTTGGTTACAAATCGGCTAATCACAGTTGACTGACATTTTTGGACAAAAGACATTCTTGTGATGTGCATTCACTTTCTGAGAAATTTAACTACGAAATACGGCCGAGAGTTGATGTTTGGAAGAAGAAATAGTGACAATGCTATGTAAATGAATAATCCAGATAGGGCTTTAAAAAACTAGTTTTCTGTGATCAACGGACCCTATCTATAACTATCTGTTTTGTAAGCAGTATAGGAAAAAACTCAAATGAAATGTTTGGAGCGGAAGCTATTAGAGACTACTACAATCTTTTGATGCAAGAACGCAAGACATTTGAACTATCAAAAAAAAACAAGGTTACGAGTTGGAAAAGGAAACAAGAATATACACAGTGATGAGGTCAAAGAAAGTTCCAGAAAAAAGCAACTGATATGTTCGGTTCAAAGTAGAAGCAGCTACAGGGATTGACATGACAACTGATCATATAAGTTAGAGACAACTACAATGACGGGTCAAAGTAGAAGCAAGAAACAATTGCAGTATATTGGCTGGTCAAATTACACAATGAAGAAACAAGTTCAGTGTTGATCAAACTGGAAGCAAGACGCTGGTATAGCCTCGGGACTAAATAGACGAAGTAGAACCAGCAGCAGTAGGTGGTCAACGTGTGGGAAAGAAGCAGCTGCAGCGGCTGGTCAAATTGGACGAAGTAAAGACAGACGCAGTGTTGATCTTAGTAGAAGCAAGAAACAGCTGTAGCGGCTGGTCAGAATAGACAAAATACAGCCAGTTACAGTTTGTGGTCATCGTACAACAAGAAGCAGCACAGCAGTTGGATAACTTAGACGAAAGATACAGTGTTGGTCACGATAGAAACAAAAAGCAGTTGCGAGGCAAAATAGACAAAATAGGGCCAGCTACATGTCGTCAACGTAAAAGCAAGAAGCAACTACCGCGATCGATCAAAAATCAGAGTTTTGCTTTGAATAGGTAATCAAATTAAAGACAAGCAAAAGCTATGCTATGGTTGGTGTCTAGAGAAGACTAGAGAGAACAGCATTGGCTGGTTAAAGTAGAAAAAAAAAAACTACCTACAGCTGAACAAAAAGCAGAAATAAATAGCCAGGTGCGAACCGTACGGTGTGCTAAAAGCAAAGGATGAAACAATAAAATGCACAACTGAACAAAATTAATGAAAACAGCTACGTGCCTGACATTAGGGACTGGACTATACGTGATATGATGCTGAAAGGTACTGAAATCTGAAACATTACGATCGACCCGGAGGCGACCGGTATTATGTGTAGCAAAATTGCACCAGCGCTAACAAAATAAAGTCAGTTGGGGACCACAGAAGTAATCAAACAGGTCTGCGTCAGGAAAAATACGGCAGTTAGCACTGCAGCGGACAGCCAACACCGGTAAAAGTATTGACAAGAATTGAGCCGAAACAATCAATACTAAAAGTCAGGTGAAACCTCAACATGTACTGTTAGCTGGTGTAGCTGCCTTGCTCCCGAGATGTGTTACGAAAAAACGCAACAAATTTTCTGTACAAAACCTTTCAGAAGAAGCAAAAAACCAAATGAAACAGCAAGAAGACATGAAACTAGTAGACGTTATGGAAACTGCATAAAAGCAGCAGTTACAGCTATGGTCATGTAATATACTTGAACGTGTGTGAAGTCAGAAAAAGATGAAAACTAAAGAAGCTGCAGACCGAAGGGCTGCATTACCAACTTGCTGACTGACGACTCATAACCTAGACCACAACCCAACCGGACAGGACTAGTCAGTACATGTTCGCTTCTAAAGCTCATGTGCTGGCTCTCCCACGGATGCCGGGTGAAGAGGGTTTTTATAACCCTAAACCCTTAAGGCGGGAGGTAAAGAAAAAAAAAAAAAAAAAATCAATATTCGAAAGATTTGATTCGGTAGAAGTGTTTTCCTTCAGAGATCATTAATTTCTTTACCGGATTAAAACAAACATACCCTGGACACAGGACTAAACAAAACTAACATGCTTGCTTAGTATTACCGTGCGTCGTTGAGCCGCAAGTCTGACTAAAAAGCAGCGCGCTGAAAATTAAGTCTGTTTAATCCGGGGGTTTTTGGAATGGTTGGCATTTTTAAGCACTGCTAAACCGTTTAGTCGGACTAAGACCTTTCTGTTTCTGTTCTAGGCCGGACGTCCCTGCCCACGCTCCGCACCAAAGACGTGCTGCAGTATCTGCGGACTCGTCTGCGCAAAGAGGAGCCCTGGCCCTTCATGAAGGTGGTGGTGCTGGGAAAAGAGGTACGGACACAAACTACCAAAATGACGTGGAGGAAAGGGAGTAAGCCCGGTTCATACTCGTCCTTGTCCTTGTCCCTATCGTTTTGTCCTTAAGCGATTCCAATAAAACTACCCGGCCAATTGAGTTGATGTTTACCTTGAGGCAAGCCTGGGTCACGTCCAAACCGTATGCAAAAAATTAGCCCAAATGCTTTGCTGAATTCGTCACCGCAGCTGATAGAAATTTGTCCTTGTCCCTGTCCTTACGTCCTTAAGGACAAGTATGAACCGGGCTTAATTGTGAGGCTAAGTTCCTTTCTCAGTTTGAATGTATTGGATGTGTTTTCAACCAAGACACGAGAATTTGTAACTGACAAAAATTTCGGAGGGAGTTCTCCCGTTCCCTCCTCTGGCTCCGTTTTTGTTAGTGCGTGACAGTTGCTGTGCTTAAATAGGTGTATTAAGGCATATTCACACAAGGACGCATTTTGCTCCATGACGTACGCCTGGCGCACGCCATGAGATTTTCCACACTGACTGCTGCATTATTTCACACATTGCAGCAGGAAGTGTGCGTGTGTGAAAATTCTAATTATGCTCCCGCTCATGACGCTTTAATTTTGGTCTCCGTGCTTTTAACTGATTAGTGTGCATAAAATGTTTGATGGCCAGGGGTCGATTCATACTTACAGCCGTATGTCCGTTCAGCCGGCAAAATTACGAAATAATCACGCCACTACAGATGTTAGTGTTTAGGACAGTGGCAAAACGCACGTGATCAATCAACTGCTTGGTCTGCCGCACGAGCGCACGCCTGTGGACAATGCCGTGGTGCGCTACCAGTGGCGATTGGAGCCCACGGCTACTCATAAAAAAGTGAGGCTGTAAAATCAGTGTGACTGCAACAGATCTGTAGTTTTCAAGAAAAGGGTGGTGAATTTCAGTAGCTAGTTGCATAGAAACGGAAATCAATTGCGCTTGGGTCTTGTGCAGTAACAATCTCTTGTGTGAGAAGTGGTTACATTCTGAGGCCTGAGCGTCAATATTGCTGATGTAATATTAAACGGTCTGCCTTTACTGACGGGCATGTCGAAAAGTAAAAACGAGTTCCAAACAAAATGTTGCATTTTGTCCGTTTTTACGCGGCGGCCTCAGCCGCCGCGTATATACTATAATGCAAACGGCCGTTTACCACATATCTGCTCTCACAGTGTAAATTTATACTGCGATATTTGGTAGGTCAGAAAATTACATTATATGTGTGGGTGTGTGTGCTCATGCTGCGTGGTGATCTGGTCTTCTGTGTGCGTTTGTGATAGACTGCTAGAGTGTTGTGTGGAGACTGGAAATCCAGTTACGCTGTCAAATTATTATTGCAATAATGTTGTAACGGAACCCGTTGCTACAGTGTTTCAAAGATTGCTTATCAGCGCATGGAAACTAGGAAAATACTGACTTTAAATTCCGATGACGTTGGCAACCATGCTGTTTTGTGGTTGTAGATGTCACTGTGCTGCCCATGTATACCACATGATTGACTGACTCATGTTGTGCAGTTGGACACAAACATGACTTTGAACATGACATGAACGAACTTTTAGAACTACAAAGCTGTGGCAATACACGTGTTTGACAACCATTTATTAAAATTAAAAATTACTTTAAAAAATTTAATCTGTCAAACTTTACACGTTTGTTCGCTAACACGGCGTCTGTCTGTGGCTGATAGGTTCCGACACTGCAGCTGGTCTTGACACGCGATTTTGACAATTAGTTAATTTTAGATTTTTACTAGGTCAAAAATAATGGAAAGTGACGGTCACGCGCGAAGTAGGGTGTTTGACCAATATTTACCGTAGGTATTGCTACACGCTGACTTCACAGGAAATTTTTTGATTGAAACGTCTTTAATCCTTAGTGCTCTGGCATTGCTGGCTATAAATGGATATTAAGACTGCGAGTGGCCACGCTTACTTCGAAAAATATTAACATTTAAAACATTTTGGTGCCGCGTTTTATATTCGAAGAATATCCTCAGTAGTACAAGCATGTCGCAACAAAATCTATCAAAATTAACTGAGCCCTACTCGCAAAACGTGCTTGTTTTATCCATACTTTTTCCTGCAAATGGTTATACGGCTATACGGGCATAGGTGCAATTCATACCTTTGAACTATATGTCTCAACTGAAATACATAGAGCCTAAAATAATAGCTGCCTTCCATTTACTTTATCCGTTTGTCCGTATGCCCCAATGTCCGTACAGAAGTATGAATCGACCTTAGTTAAACGGCCCTGGTTTCAGCGCTACAGCCAGGCCCTTGAGCTGAGCGTGTGGGAGTTGTCCGGCCCCGAGAGCTACTACGCCGTGCACCAGTGTTTCATGACCGACTGCGCGCTATATATCCTGCTGCTCCGCATTGACTCCCGGCGCACCTTCAATGACATCGCCTCTTGGATCATCAACATCAAAGTAACTGTCTTGACTTACTCAGAGAAAACAAGCGGCTGCTCGCTGTACTCTTGATGGCGGACATTTGTGTTCTTTTCATTTCGTAATGAAATCACATGATATGTTTTGTCTCAGTCAGTGTTCAACATTTTTTGGTCAGTCGTCTTGGAGTTTTGCTTGACGAGTACTTCGTATCTTTATCGAACCGAACGAAATGAGAAGTCTTCATTTCATTTTCGCCGTTCACTTGTGTACTATCCATGAGAGTTGGCAGTATTATTAGTAGACCACACCATCTCCGGTGTACGGCACCAAATCGCTTTCAAATGGCTTATGCGAATATGCGACTGAGTTCAGGCTTTTTAAAATGCGCTGCGCCAATGAAGATTAGTGCAGTTGACTCTAGACTTCATACAACTCATTTAGTCCTCGTAAACCTCGGACGGAAATAAGTTCTAGGATTGGACCTTTAGTTTTCGCGTCATCTTGGCTGTTGGATTTGTTTTAGGCCCGAGCTCCTCATTCGTCGGTGCTGGTTCTGGGCTCTCGCCTGGACATTTTGCAGCGAATGCCCAACTGGGAGTCTGAACTGGACGCACTGCGAAAACTGCTTTTTGAAATGCACCACAAAATACCAAACTGCGTGCCAATTTTAGATTTCGTTCCGGTGACTAATTTTGAAATATTAATTTGTAATTTTTAATAGTCTAGTAGTGATTGTATTTATTAAGTCGGTATGATAGCTATATGCAAAATATGAACCGTAAAATTAGTGTTGGAACGACACAATCACTGGGATTTACAAAAGGTATTTGCTTAGCTGGTCTTCCAATATGGATCGCCATATAGACATATAAATTTTAAAGTTTGAAAACTATGTCTAAGTCCACACTAAATCCTCACAGCAACGCTAAGTCTAAACCTAAGCCTAAATTTTAGTATTCTGAAAAACGCAACCACATTCATATTTGCAGACCCTTACGAAAGGCAAAAGCCAAACTATTCACTCGATATTTTCCAATGAGAGCGTATCACTCTTTCGATAGAGTGAGATACTATTATGTACTCTTGATAATATGATCACCTGTTACTGGGTTTAGGTTCGGAATCTTATGTTCAACCCGGCAAAAATAAATGTGTATATGGCTGCTGGTTGTTTTTAGGTTTCCATGGATGCAGCGCAAAATCTGCAGTACGTCAAGGAGCTCATCTACGGCCATTGCATTGGCAGTTTCTGCAGTCAAATGGTACGGTAGCGTTAAAAACGGGTCTCGTAAACATCTGGGATTGGGGTGCAAATTTAGAGCAGCCTGCTGAACGCACAGCTGAACCAAATTCTTGTTCAAGTCCTGCATTTGTGATCACCTACATATTTGTTATTGAATTTTGTTACCGATTTTTAAAGTAGTCTGGAATCTGGATTCATACAGCCGTTTGTCTGTCAGTCGGCAAAATTATGAAATAATCGCGCCACTTGTATCCTGTAAGATCAACATTAGTAATTTCGTAATTTTGTCAGCTGAACGGCCGTGTGGGTGTGTTAAACTCTATTCACTTACAGCCGTATGTCCGTTCAGCCGGAAAAATTACAAAATAATCACGCCATTAATAGTGTAATACGATCAGCTGATGGCGTCACTAAAATCTGACCAGAAATTACTGAACACTGAGACAAAACAGGTGCTGTGATTTTTGTGACAACTTACTGTACTCTTGATAGTCAAAATCTTTACTTTTCGCAACGAAATCACATGTTTCGTTTTCTCAAGAGTGGTGCAACTATTTTTTGTCAGACTTTAATTGGTAACTTTGACATTTTGTTTAGGTTCCGCGGAGCTACATCCAGCTGAAGGGTGCGATCGAACAGGAGTGGCGCCAGAGACAGCAGGCCGAGGCCGGGGAGTCCCAGTTCTGGCTGTCTGAGGCCGACCTCTGGAACATGGTCATGAATCTGCCCAGCAACGACATCCCCTACAATGACAACGAAGAACTCGCTAAAGGTCAACAACCACTACAATTTGGGCCCCGTTGCATTAATTTGACTGATAACTAATCTTTATACATTGTAATTTATTACTAAATTGCAGATAAACTTTGTGCGACGATACGCTGTAACTAATCAAAGTTGAGCTTGAACGAAAGTTGAGCTACTGGGCCAATGCTGAGCTGTCGTAAATCCCTTAAAGTACCCAACGGGACTGCCATACCTCAGTGCTATCAAGAGTAGTGATCTGTTTTTGTGAGCACGCTGACTATGAGTGCTATCAAGAGTAGTGCTATGTTTTAGTGAGCACGCTGACTATAAGTGCTATCAAGAGTAGTGCTATGTTTTAGTGAGCACGCTGACTATAAGTGCTATCAAGAGTAGTGCTATGTTTCAGTGAGCACGCTGTTGCACCAGTCCGGCGTGGTGCTTCACTACTCCGAGAGCATGCGCACTCTGGCCACCTCCTACTACTATTTGGACCCGGAGAAATTGGCCTCGCGCATTTTGCAACTGTTATTGTCCAAGGTTGGCTTAGCCTACTCTTAATACATTATTGACTATGCAGTTCACGTTCACTTGATGGCGGCGTCATGTTACACTCAGGGGGGGAGAGGTAGGGGACATCAATCCGATACTTGGGATAATAGTTTGGGCGCCTTGAGCCGTACCCTTCCCGGTAGGCAGAAACTTGTAAATTTCCGTAAATCAAACAGTATATGCCTTACTTTCGTAAGTCTTACAGTAGCTACTTAGTACAGTAGTTACTTAGTACCTAAGTTGACGTTGATTTTTTCAGAAACATAATAGGTAGTTCCAACTTCCAAGTATAGAATCCATTTAGGACATACATATATACTAAGTGAGCATTCATTATACGCGGCGCATGTTGCACGTAAGTCTTAAGTTTAACTAAACTACATCCGGAGTAAATTACTGATTGATACTTTATATCACAAGCCCGCCCCCTCTTAGACTGAGACTCCTATGTTTCAGAACAGCAAGCGCAAGCTGAAGCTGAGCAAGGTGGAAGAGTTGCTGCGCGGGGGGGAAGGGGGAGGCAGGGAGGACGTGACGCATCTGGTGGAGATTCTGCACAGACACGAGATCATACTCTTCATGAAGGACGACTGGTCAGTTGGGTCACAAATACGCAAAGTTATTCAGATTCCACCAAAGCACGACACGAGGCCGGTTGGTTTTGGTCTAATAAGTGCACTCCTCCCAAGCCAACGAATTCGTACTCGGAGCATAATATGCATGTATTACATAGCTCTAGAATTGCCACAGTTGGAAGGGAATTAAGAAAGGAAAGGACCATTAGACGTAGGACTCAGGGTGCGGTGCTCATCATCACCGGTTCTTGCGCCTGGAGCATGCGTGGCCAGGTAGGGAATTCTGGGGGAGGTGGTCGGAGTAACTTGTCTGACCATTTTTGTTTCGTGAGATCGTGATTCGTGACCCTCAAATATAATGTAACAGCACCAAAATTTTGAATACCCCTCCCACCCCCTTGGTGGGACCCCCCCCCTACCCTGCGTCAACTCATTTTTGACCCCCCTCAAAAATGACGCTATTTCTACCTTTTTTGACCAAAAAACACCGATTTTGACAAGTTTTGGCGAAAATTTGGTAAAAATCGCTTAATTTCACAAAAAAATGCCGATTTTTGCAAATTTTGACCAAAATTTTACTCCCGTCGGACTCTCTTCCCTCTTTTTCCCATGGCGGGACCCCCCCTCCCTCCCCCGGGACCGAATTTTGGTGGGGGGTCTTCCCCCCCATCCCCCCCAACTACATGTATGCCCTCAAATTAGAAAATTCTGGGGGGGGGGGCGCAGCACATGTCTGGGGGGGGGGGGTAAAAAGCCCCCCACACCCATGTATGCCCTGGAACGGCAGGGGTATCGCCTTTTGCAAGCGACTATATCCGTGGTGGGGTATAGCCTCTAAAGGCGGATGCTCTACTTGCACCCATGTTCTCTATCTATAGCAGTGGTGTTTCGTTTACCGACCCTCGGGTGATGGACTGTTGGGTTGCCATGAGCAAGTGTTATCCTAGTCTCTTGCTCAATGAGGCTTTAGGTAAAATGGGTGGGATTCGAACTGCTAGCATTCGGATTGGCAGTTCAACGCCCTCACCGCTCGGCTACAAGACGATTTGTGTTTCAGGGTGCTGATTCCTTGTCGCTTGCCCGACGCCCCTGAAATTGAGTTCGACTTGCGCGGTGCTGTCATTTGTCGCATTTATCGCATGATTTGCATCCCTCCTGGCTTCTGGAGCAGGCTACTGGTGCGTCCACAGACTTGCATACGAAAGCCAGCTAAGGGTCGATTCATACTTACAGCCGTATGTCCGTTCTGCTGACAAAATGACGAAATAATGACGTCACAGGCATGGGCTGATCCACTGCACTAGACTGCTAGTGACGTCATTCTGCAGGCTGAACGGACATACGGATGAAAGTATGAGTCGAGCCTAATAGTACATTATTAGTCGGATAATGTCGAGAGATCATATTTGTAATTAAGGTCACAGGACAAGGACAATTAGTTCTAATTAGCTAACCTGTGTTTTTGCTAACAAAATATTTCTTGCAAACGTTCTAGTTTTGTCCATAGCATTGTTCGTGAAAAATATTGGACATTTAGCCTGGTAACCTACATTCCAGTTGTCACAAAAATTTTGGCACCTGTTTTGTTCTAACGGTTCAGCAGTTTCTGGTCAGATTTTAGTTTTACACCCAGATTGGGCGCTGTGTATTTCTTCTATGTCTTGTAGGTGCGCTTGTTGCTGCGTTTGCGTAGTGCTGAACAAAGATCACACCAGCAACCCAGCACAGCAAATCATTCTTTTAGACCACTTCTGAGAAGACCTGTCAGTTTGATTCAGAGAAGAAGGTAGCTTTGACTTTAAAAGTTTATAATTTGATAGTTTAAAAGTTTATAATTTGGATTGAAACTTTTGCTGCCCAAAATTTTGCTGAGTTGTATGAGTTGGTGTAGTTGGCATTCAGCTACACGGGGTCTCTGTTGAGAGGGCGTGTCTTGAATATTTTTCCAATTTTAGGGGCCTTGTTTGAAGGACTTAAATACACTAAAAAACGAAATGTTTGCGATTTCTAGTGAAATTTGGGAATTTTTACAGTTTTTATGTTTCTTGGCTTTTTGCTCATACTTGACGCATTTTGCAGCTACCTGGCGCTAATTCTAAGTTTCAGGCCACGTTTTGTTCAGCACCAAGCAGGAAGGCTGGTCTTGATAGGTCAAATCTGAGAGGAGGCTTGTCCCGAATCTCCAATCTGAAGAAGGGGGGGCTCTGTCGTCCTCTGTATGTACAGCTGGCATATTTTAGTGGGGGTGAGCCCGCCCTATTTGGTCCGTAGCTCCCCCATTTGTCGCCCTCCCCATCCACGAAGGGGAGCCTCGTCCCCCATAAACTTTATCCTAAAAATATGCCAGCTGTACACCAAACTATATATTATACACGCTAATTATATGTATACTTAGACTGGATTTAAACGTTCGTTTAGCTAGACTACGTTTAAACACAGTCTAAGACTTAGACTGGGTCTAAGTTAAACGCGCTTTGTGAATTCCACCCCTGATGAATAGGTACCTCTATAGAACCCATTTTACACGTATTTATAGGGGTTGCACATTTAATATATGTGTTTATGGATACATATATTAAATGTGAATACGTTGCCCTATGAATACATGTAAATGTGAAATCTTCACATTTACACGTGTAAATGTCTATATATATTACGCCATGTAATATATATAGTATATTTGTGCACTAATAGGTTGGGGGCCTATTAGCGCGTCAGGTGGTCAGCTGGGTGGACCGGGCCAAATATTTCAAGCTGCTGGAGTTAAGTCAAGACCTCCAGTAGCTGTCCTGGGGGTCACTTGACCACAGGTAACTGGATTCTCTGGGACCAACCTAGATGCCCCTACTTTACCTTACCAAATGTTTCTTGTTGTTTCAGGCTGCAATTGGGCACTTATCTGGAGATCCCCAGTTTTCGTTTCTTGTGTGCCTGTTGTGTGTGTGTGTGCGTGTGTCCACGGGTGAATGCAGCGTGATGGACAGAAATTTGTTTCGCATGTACGTATGTGCGTATGTATGTGCACGTTTGTTCAGCGGGATGGCCAGCAATTTTTACTGCGTGTTTGTGTGCGCGTGTGTGAGTGTCTGCTGTCTGGCTGACCAGACAGTGTAGGCAGCATGTCTGCTGCATAGGATATACGCAGGGCATGGGCAGTGCAATAGGCAGGAGCGAGCGCACTGCGTTCATTGTTAGTTTTTGTTTAACTGGGGGCGGGTGGGTTTTATGGGGTGAGGGTTTTATTTTAGTATAGTGTGTTTAGATTTTTGGGTAGATTCTGTTGGTGGTGTAGTGTTGACTGTATTTTTTTCAGGTTATTTATTACCTTAATAATGTGTCGTGTATATTTTACTTTGTTTTCAGGTTTGATAATTTTTAATTATGTCCCAAGGGCTACGTGCTGATGCGACGGAGAAGTGTGGTGGAGTCTACTGCGTCCACAGGTATAGTTTGCGTTATTTGTTTTAACATATAACCATGTTGATAGTCAGGTGTTATCACTGCATTTAAACGAATTTATGTGTGTAGTACCAAGAGTACATAACAGTCCTATTAATGTACTCTTGGTAGTAGGGATTGAGTAGTTGTGCTTTTTAAATATTGATAGCCTGTATTTTCAAAAACATTGATGTAAATTACTGAGTTCTACAGTCATTTTATCTGAATTTTTGTCCAGAGTTTTAACCTGAATATAAACTTAATATGTATTTTTCTATAGTTATAATAATAATTTACTTTTGTTTTCAGGCGCTTTCGGTTGGATCGACGGTGACGTGGGTCACAGCGAGAACAGCGAACAGAACCAAAACCTAAGGTAATTTTTCCATTTGTTATTTCTACTTTTTTGTCATAGAATTATTATTTCAATACTGCTGTCAATTGGTGGTTAAACATATTTATGGTGCATTTAGTCAACATTCATTATTTATTTCAACCATTAATTATACGACGTCAGTTGCAACTGCATTTGTGTTATTCTTGTTCACTTAGGTTTCATTCAGGTGGTGTAAGCTTTCTTACATCTGCAAATTTTGTTTTTTAGCCAGTAAGCCGACGGACGACGACAAACCAACGAGCTGCCCCCACTGCGCAACTGAAGATACAGGTAATATTTTATTTATTTTTATTTGAAAGGTTGGTACACCTGCTTATCCAGTCTTATATTCTCATTTACTTTTCTAGTTCTGATTAATGGTTCGTGCGTTACTGTTTAATAGTAGACTTTTGACTAGTATCCAGATATAATCCCTCCCCAGCGCAGATCCATATATCGGGCGCTTTACCCCAAACTAAAAAACTTCCGCTTCAACGTAATCTCCAATTGTACTGTAGACCCATTACTCCACATTTGGTTTCTCAATTTCCCACGTCTGTTACTTAATTAATTTGCAAAATGTTTTCAACAAATTTTTCTTTTTCAGGTTCACCGGATAAAGCGAGTGCGTGAGTCGATCGCGCGGTAGTCGTGGTCGCGGCGGCTGTGTCCTGTTTTTTGGTGGTCCACGGGCGAGTGTGTGGGTTGGTCGCGCGTTGGTTGTGTCGCGGCGGCGCTGTGTCCTGCTTTTGGTTGTTCACCCACAAGTAGGTATACTTGTTTAAGTAGTACGAAATAGGAGCTGCACACCACATTGCGAGATTTTTTTTTACAACCCGGGAAAATAGGAGTTGCACACCACATTGCGGAAGTTAGTTAGGCTAAGAAAAATAGGAACCTCATACCACATTGCAGAATTCTAAACAGTGCTAAGAATATCTAATAAGCTGCAGTCTAAAAGGCTAAGTAGAGTTTCAGTGCAATGCATTGCAATGCACAGGTATGCAATGCAATGTGGCTTCATCGCTCAACAGTGCAATAGTACTAATTTACCGACAGGGCTTTCGTAAGATGAATGACTTATGACGACTTCATCCTTCTCTAGATAGATAGTATCGGTACTAAATTAGTTTAGCTTATACTATGGAAGGGTCTGTTGCAGTTCGTAAGGTTTTACCTGGTGTACTGGTGGTAGTTTTTTTTCTACCTATCTATCTAACAGTTATTCGTAGGTCCTATATACCTAACCATGCATCCTTTAATTCTCTTTGCACTGTACCGTGCAATACTACTGTTTATCTTTCTAAAGATCTGCAAGCTTGCTTTAACTATAGTGAGGATAACTTTTACATGTGTAACTCATATTTTGAAATTTGCAGTTTCAATTTTTCTGAATTGAAACATGCCTTACGTTTTCTTAACAAATGTTTTGATGGCCCCCATAACGCTTTAGCTTATACGTATGAAGTAAACACTAACAGCTCTTGTTTCATCTTAACTTCAGTTACTAATATTACGTTGTGTTATGACGTACATTTACGTTTGATTGATGGCCTAGTTTGTGGGGTGCATGTGTACCCGGAACGTCTAACCACCATCTATAATATAGGTTTAACCTGGATATGGTCACGACAGCTGACACAAACCTGAGTAGTTTTAAAGTTTGTATGCATCTCTCAAATTTCACTTTAATTGTATCTTCTTTGGAGGGCGGTTGCTTATGGATGAGCTCTCCCAGAATTTTAATCGTTTGAGTTTGACCGGTGAAGTCACGGAATTTCGTGTAACGTTTTCAGACGTCCCTCAAAATCAAACTTTCAAGTTAATTGAAAGAAATTTACGTTTTGTTCATAATTTGCAACCCTCATCGACATCGGTAACCTTTCGTTATGCCCCTGCCCAAAAAGCAGTGCGTTTATTGCCAGAAACTAATCAGTGCCTCCAATTTCAGCCGCCACGTTAAACAGCAACATCGCTTGAATTCTATGAAAGATGCAACTACACAAACTTTAGAACTGCTCAGTGACATTGAGCTCCAACTATTAAGCCAACTGCAGGGATTAATTCGTAACTGTCCTGGTTGCGCGAATACGTACCTTTATTTGAGTTTGGATTACCATTATTGCTGTTACTCAAGAGCTGAAGTATTGGCGACTTTACTCGATACTGCCTTGAATAATTTGAGCATTCAACACTTGTCGGTCGTGGACCGTGTTCAGTTGATGTGCAGACTGTATACTTATCTGTAGCTGTAACTAGATGTCTAACGATACGCATGCCCAGCTCGAGCAACTTTATCTTTCACCTGCAAACCCAGGTTCATACGGCGGGGTTGACAGACTGTACAAGTCTGCAAAAGCTGCAGGTTTGAATGTGACTTACGATAATGTGCAGGAGTTTTTGCAAAGTATTGACGCTTATGTGTTGCACAAACAGGCTCGGCACAAATTTAGTAGGGGCAGAGTGAGAGTTTATACCTTAGATGAGCAGTGGCAAGGAGATTTAGCTGATTTATCTAGCTTATTCAGAATGAATGCAGGAGTGCGGTACTTATTATTTGTCATAGACGTGTTTTCTAAATTCTTGTGGGTCATCCCATTAAAACATAAAACAGGAATTTTGGTCAGTGAAGGTTTTGCGAAAATTTTTTCGGAAACGCCCAGGCGACCAGGGTATATTTGCACAGATAAGGGTACTGAATTTTTATGTCAAGAAAGTCAAAAAGTATTTGAGAATGAGCGTGTCGTACATATCACACCACAAAGACGTAACGGTAAATGTGTTGTTGTGGAACGTGTCATACGTACGATAAAGTCTAGGTTGTTTAGGTATATGACAGCTAATGGTACTAAGAGATATATTAATGAATTGCAGAGTGTGGTGGACAGCTATAATAACTCTAAACATAGGTCTATAAAAACAAGCCCTGCCTCCGTAAATTGGTCTAATCAAGCCAAAATACGTAAAATTTTGTTTCCTAATGTAAAACCGTCCAAAATTTTATTCAAATTTTCAGTGGGTGACATGGTTAGAGTTCAGAATCAGCAAGCACCGTTTTCAAAAGGGTACAAAATTCACTTTTCTAAAGAAAAATACAAAGTTTTTCGTCGATTGCATCGTCATCCACCACAGTACAAATTGAAGAGTTTAGATGGCTTCTTAGTTCAGGGCCTATATTACGAGCCAGAGCTTGTTAAAATAGTTAGTTGAATAATGTACGTGGTAGTGTCTAGTGGTGCATGCAGGGATTATTATATTGACAACAGTGGGATTAATTTTACTAATATATTGGAGGTACCTATCAACTCTGACTGCTTGCTTGTTTCACTAACTGAATGTTTTATTACGACTACTAAGGAACTGCCACCGGTCTTAGTTTATCTAGAAAGTAATTTAGTTGCCGAATCTCAAGTTTGTGGATCCAAAAGAAGACTACTTAGCCTTTTCCGCTTATCACCACACGTGACATTTGTGAAACCGGAGTATTTCCCAGTTGCAGTAACGCAAATTAGTCAGCTGAGTTTTTTCGTAGTTCCTCATAGCAATGATATCAATCTAGATCATCTTTCAAATGGTGAGATCGTCTTAACACTTCATTTTTTGAAGTCGTCTTGAAACTTCAACTTATACCAGCGTTATAAAAGCACAACACACGATACATTGATCATAATGTCGTGTTGCTCTAATCAAGTGTTCTCCTACTATCAGGCTCCGTCATTATCCTTTGAACCTGCAGATTTTAAGCGTGGTTGTTGCAGTCGGCGGTATCGTAACGCAGTCACACTGAAGAAGGCGGGCTTTTCTCGTGCATCTGCTACACCCACAAACCGAAGCAAGCGATCCCGTAAAAAGCGATCGCGGCCTCGTCGACTGAAAAGATTGAAGCATATTGCCAAGGCTGCATCTGTTACCCGTAAAGGTCGGCAAAGGAAAATTTCAAGACGGCGAAGGGTTGTCAAGAAACTTTCAGCAAAACCGATCAAAGTTATAAAGATTAAAAAATCTCGAAAAACAAAGAAAGAAAATTTTTAGCATGAAGCGGCGGTGCATTACCCAACCTGAAAACTCTGTACATTGCGTAAAATCCGAGTTTAACTTGTTTGCAACAGTACCTCGCCAACATCAAGTCGACGAATCGCGATGGTGCGTTTCGCCGTGCGAAACGCATTTGCCATCGGATACTACCACTAGCTTAGATTTTAAAGTAAATTCGACTCCTTCAACATTTCTGGATCCTGCTATGTACATGAAGCTGCAGTTTAAGATATTGCCTGGTGATGACGACACTGCTCCCGACGATTTCGCTGTTCCTATCAACAACTTTCTTAATTCGTTCTTTAGTTCAATAGAAATATGGTTCAATGGCGTTCAAGTAGGCCCGCCACGTAATATGCATCCTTGGACATCCTATTTAACTGCACTTTTTGATTTTGACCCACAAACTCAGGGGACCTTTATGAAATCCTCCCTGTTTTATTTAGACAGCTTTGGGGTTATGGACTCTCCCGATCCTACGCTAAATGCTGGGGCTAGTAAAAGACTTGCAAGAGTACATAATGGGCGATTAGTTGATTTGTTTGGCCCTATTTTTGTAGATATACTACGTACTTCACGACCGTTCTTACCAGGCATAGACATTTTGTTAAGATTTCACCGTAGTACCCCCTCTTTTTGTCTCATGTCATCTTCAGCTGGTCCATTTAAAGTTAGTGTTCATTCTGCTGCTATCTACTATCGAAAACTCGTTCCGACGGAGGCCACGCTACGTGGTATAGAAAACAGGTTGCTGAAAGAACCAGCAATCTATCCATTTTTACAGAAAGAAATACGAGTTTTCGTCCACCCTGCCAACGCCAGCATTTTTGAAGAAAACATTTATGACGGCGGTGTTCTGCCGTGCAAAGTTACTATCGGCATTTTAGCTCAAGGGAATTTTACTGGCGAATATTCGTCGAACCCTTTCAATTTTGACCAGCATGATTTGCAACAAATTTCGTTTGAAGTTAATGGTGCTGAGGTGTTTTCAAGACCACTAGAGCTATTGTCAGCAGATAACCAGCCTAGTATTATTCCCTACGCGATGATGGTTCTTAACCAACCTCAACAAATAGAAAAAGCTCGTCTACCCATAGACTATGAAAGTTACAGTTCAGGATATAGTTTCTATGTGTATGATTTAACACCAGATGGATGTGCAGGATACGAGCACGCTAGCCTTCCCAAGGCGGGCACTATGCACTTAAAGTTAACATTCAAGTCCCCCCCAAGAAAAACTTTGGTCGTATTAGCGTGTTATGAATTTGAAAAAAATTTGTATATTAACTCTAATAGGAATTTTGTTATTGAATGATGAACTCTTCATTTTTTACTCATATATAGTGAGCTATCTTAGTGCATTTTTAGTTGTGTGCAGTGGTATGTGGTTTTTTTCGTTGGTAAGTATGAAGTTTGTCACACCGTTTACTATGATCTTGTCAGGATCTACCGGTTCTGGCAAAACGTTTTGGGCCGTTGATTTGATAAAAAATCAGGCAACGGCTCTTAATGAAAAATGGGAAATAATTTGGTGGTGCTACTCGGTGTGGCAACCATCATACTCTGAGTTGCAAAATCTGTTTCCCGAAATTGAATTTATTAAGGGGTTTCCTGCTGATCGGTTGGACTCATTTGCAGATGTAACAAGTAATAAAGTAATTTTTATAGACGATTTATGCGAATCTGTCGCTGATAACAAAATGCTAAGCAGTTTATTCACTCGCTTGTCACATCATGCAAGATGGTCCGTTATATTTTTCATGCAAAATTTATTTTATGAAGGTAAAGCTATACGAACTGTAACTAGAAACACTCACTATTTTGTTTTGTTTAAAAATGCACGAGACGCAGGCATCATATCAACCCTAAATCGTCAGATTTTTCCTGAGTATCCAAAATTTTTGATTGATGCATATAGACAAGCTACATCAGATCGTTATTCAGCTTTATTATTAGACCTTCATCCTTCTACTCCGTCCAATTTAAAAGTACGGGGGGCAAATTTTGAAGGGGATGTTTATGTGTATATACCTAAATCATGATATTTTTCTGTGAAATACAATTTGTATTTTTCGACTTCGCAGAAATTCCACATGCTTTCTCCCTTAGGGACCGCCCGGGCTGGTCGTAGCATTTGTCAGTCATATTGGGATAAGAAGCCCTGGAGGACCTAGTGTCCGAAGGCAACCCAGACTGGCAGTGCAATGCGTCAAGCACCACTTTGTGGTCACGATCTCAGCTGGGTTAGGTTGTAATCCATGTGGTGCGTTTCAGTCGAATACATATTGTATCAGTCACTGCATAATGTCTGCTTATTGGAATAATTCTCACCCATCGCTCACGCTATTAACGCAATCTTTCGATACGCCTAATATCAATTATGATGATAACTTCATAAAATGCATTAGTGAAATTGCTTATAATGTCCTTTACAACGACAGTCTCAATCTGTCTAATGAAGATATTGTTCGCTTACGTCCCTATAAACCTATTCTCAGATCGCTATCTTCAGTGCACGATGTTACGTTTATCCAAAAACGTAAAATTTTGAAGAAAGACATTGTTCTGACTAAACTTTTGGCTGAATTGGGCTTAAGGTTTAATGGCTGAACGCATGCTATTAGTTCCGGAGACTTGGGTTAAAAACTATCATGATATGCAGTCTAAATTACGTTCAATACCTGTTTCTGACAGTGATATTCCTTCCAAGGTTGATGTTGCGCCTTATACCTCTGAATCGATGGCAAAAGAGCCGTCTAAATTTGAAGAAATTACTGAACTATTACCAAAGATGGTACGATCAAAAGCGCGAATAGTGCTACATTACCTAGAAAAATCAGGCGTAGAAATAGAGCCTGGTTCTAATCGTGTAGTATATCCGGACAAAACTGTTGGCGGTCATCTACTGGACAATTTACGATTTTTCTTATTACCTAAGCATATTAAAGTACAAAAGCCATTAGATGCTAACGACTTTCGTGAGCTAATGTTATCGTCTGGTGTGCCAGAGACTGTTATAACGCCCAGAAATGCCTGGCACAGACTATATACTTAGTTTCCTATTGTGTGTGTGTGTGTGCTTACGTATCTGTTTTGCTAGTATTACCTTACTTAATTCTGTCGTAGCTGCCGTGTTAAGAGAGTACTGTTTAGTTTATGTAATTAGCCATGTATCTGTAATAGCTGCTGTGGTTTGAAAGAATCTGTAAATATCTTGAGGGTGTTTTAATGTAATTAAAAACAATTATGACATTCGAAGTGTTGCGTAAAGTGTAGCCTTACATGATGAAACTATCAGTTATGTGTATCGAAAAATGTGTCTTGCAAAACTTTTCACCCAGTTTTCCTTTTCAAAACTGTGAACATATATAACATAAAATTTTGAAGATATAACGAATAGTTTCATTGGTCAAGAAACCGCGTAGGTAGTTCTAAGCAAATACAATGGTACATAAATAATGCAGACATGTAGTCATTACATAGGATATTGCATTTTCAACAAATGGTCTGTAAAAACCCAATTATGAAGATTATTAAAATTAATTTACAACTGGTAAGAAATTTAAAATTTTCAAAATTTCGTAAGAACTTTTTTTTGATAAGTCTTGTTACAGAAAACAATTTCATTTTTTCGAGAAATACTTACTTTACATTTTTTGATAATTTTAGATATTGCGTTTCAAAAATCAGACGCATAAATGACAAAAAAACAAAAACATGTGTATATGAATGTACAGGGCAGATTCATGGTTGTCAGTTCAAGCACTTATTTTTTCAGTCACTGGCTTAGTCACAATTTAAGTTCACAGTGTAAACCGTACTTGTTAGAACTGACAACCGTGAACTACATTATTGACATTAGAATTTACAACATAGAAATTGACATTATATGGCTCTGACGTTGCGTGCGAGAATTTATATGCTAGTAGAGGTCATAATTTTTGAGATGTCAAAGACGTTCTACGAGACGTTAGAGCCATATAATAACAATTAAAGCTACACAAACTTAATTACACAGTTTAGCGCATCTCCGGCCTTAGGTCGAGCTCCACGCGGCGCTCCATCGCCCCTTTGATTGCCTCGATGGGTAGCTGTAAGAACAGCGCGGCCAAGGCGGCGTTATTGGAGTTTGCTTCACCTGAAACGATAATATAACATGAACAACATTTAGAAGAGAACATTGCTTTTTTAAACATGATTAGGCACGTATAAATCAGGAGCTATAGAGAAGTATAAATCAGGAGCTTTTCACAGGAATAAAATCACCAGATATTAGATGAGAACGTAGATTAGAATCAGATGTAGAATCAAGTTAAAAGAACAAACTTACTATTCAAGTTGTACAGCTTCGCGTCGTTCTCAATCAGGAATGACACATCGACCATCCCACCGTTTTTCACGATGTTCAGATCCATGACCGCGCCCATTTGCTCGGCCCGAAATAAGACATCACCGCCTGACTTGCCCAGGTCGACTGGCAAATCGTAGAACTGAAAAATAAAGTCCAGTGGCATTATACGTCATCGAATCGTTGCTCAGACTTTGTAGCTGTAAATTTAAACAATATTATAGAAAAATTCAGGTCGTCAATAATATAGGAATATATAGTATAGTATAGTAGCAAAAGTCTCTCACTGTTCGGATTTTCTCCGGTGTCCAGTCATCGTCCTTAATATAGGAATATATAGTATAGTATAGTAGCAAAAGTCTCTCACTTTTCGGATTTTCTCCGGCGTCCAGTCATCGTCCTGGAATCGCTTTTCCAGCTCGTCCAAGAGCAGCACGGCTGCTTTGCCCTTGGACTCCCGCTTCGTGTTTGCGTACACTGAAATGTAGAATTAGTTATAGATATGTACAGTCCTTTTTGGCAGAAAGAAGGGTGGCAAGTTTTTACTTTGAAATAAAACATATTTTGTAAAACTTTTTGTGTAGTTTTGATATATTATCAAAATTAGCTGTCTAGTACAAGTCCTAAATGATCGGTTTTATGAAATTGTAACTAAGAGGTACAGAATAAGAGTTTTCAAACTATTACCGACGCCCTCGTATGATCCCCACGTAACCATTGCCCCGTGAGGGGCTATCGTGTACGTTGGTAGGACGGTGGCAAGTTTTTTTGCCATGATTGCCATGGCGTCCACAGGGGACAACATCCGTCCCACGTCACTGCCCATCACCACGCTAAGCGCCGGTCGCTCCTCGAAAAATTGGGACATCATTTTGCAATGTTGGGAATTAGTGAATTAAGTAAGGTTAATAGAATATCTGAAATATATACATTTAATTTGCCCTACCTACTAAGTTAATATTTTAGAAATTTAATTTTTGGAGGGATTCGGTC
>JASANF010009670.1:0-39986 GCA_030248245.1 Trissonchulus sp. WLG1_4
ATATTGGGGGCGGGCGGAGGTCTGAAGACATTTTTTGACTTTTTATAATAGCGTTTTTCAGCTTTACGCTAATTTGTTATATATAGTCACAGCCATAGCAAGGACAATGAATTGAGTCTGTTTGTAGTAAAAACCAGTGGTGTACCCAGGAAAAAATGACGAATTTTTCAATTTTTAGGTTGAATTTGGTCAACTGGAGACGTATCAGAAATTTTTTCTGACAGGAAAATAAAACACATGATGGGAACATCACATCAGGCAGAAGACAGTGTATTACACAACTAAATGCAGCATAATATACTCGTGTAGACATGCAAATGCAGCATAATGTATTCATGTATACATGTATAAGATTTGATGAAAGATAATAATAAGGAGTAGTAAGCCACAGAGTTGCAAGGGTCTGGGGCCGGGAGCCCCCAGGAAAAAATTGGGGGAAATTTTAGATTTTTAGGTCAAATTTGGTCAATTGAGGACGCATCAGAAAAATTTTCCGGCCGAACCTTAAAAACCAAACTGGGGACCCTTGTGTAAAATTTCAGTCGGAGGAAATTAAGGGGGGGGGCGCCCGCCCCCCTCCGCCCCCCCTTCTGGGACCGCTATATATATGACTCACTTTCTGAGAAAACCGACCATTAAGTGGCCACATTTGCACTTTTGTCTTCGATTTTGTTCAACTTTTCACACAAGTTAGACCTTCTTAAGGGAAGTTATTTAAAGCAAATCTCAGGTTTCTTACACCTCCCGTTGTCGAGATATGACCTCTTGAAGTTTGTCCATTTCGACCATAATTGCCCATGCCAAGTGCGAAGCTTTAACGGATTATATCGTCACGTTGCGACGAGCATGCCTTCTGATTTTTTGCACACGAAGACTAGGTATAAGGGTCTTTGAAACTGTGTAATTATTTTTTTCAAAGCTGCTGGGGTTTTTAAAGCAGTTACGTGTAAATGTCAATTTTCCCCTCAAAACAGTTTACCGAATTTTTACTTTTCGGCCTCAGGTGTCAAGACCAAAATCGAATCACACATTGCTCAATTCGAGTACTATTAAATCAAGTAAGTTTGTGCGCCCTAAGACTATTTTTTCTAAGCCGGCTTGGGTTTTTGAGTCTGACTAGTATAAATGTCAATTTTTACCTAAAAACAGTTTGCCGAACTTTGAGTTTTCGGTCTCTGGTGTCAAGACCAAAATCGAAGCTCCCGAAAATTTTACCTTAAAACACTTATGTATATTTGCTATATTGCTGTGGTGTCAATAAGTCCAATATCGAGGGGGAAACTGGTGAAATTTTGCACCAAAGATGGCCAACTCGCATGCTGCCTGACCTCCACTTTGCTGCAAACAATAACTTATTGCTCAAATCCAGTACTATTAAATCTAGTAAGTTTGTGCGCACTAAGACTTAGTGTAGTGGTGTTTGAAGTTGTGTAACTATTTTTGCTAAGGCGGCTGGGGTTTTTGAGTCTGACTAGTAAAAATGTCAATTTTTACCAAAAAATAGGTTGCCTAACTTTGGTTTTTCGGTCTTTGGTGTCAAGACCGAAATCGAAGCCCCAGAAATTTTTATCTTAAAACACTTTTTAAATATATGTGTTGTATTATATACTGTGGTGCCAAAATGTTCAATACCGAACAACAGAAAGCCACAGTTTCGTATCTTAAAGCCGGTGATCGTAAAAAGGACAAAGTAATTGCGGTGACAGTCGTGACAGTTGTGTTAGGAGCGACAGTTGTGACATTTGTGACAGTTATGACAGTTGTGACAGTTGTGACAGGTGTGACAGTTGTGACCATACGTGGGCAGCTACCGAATTCTGGGGGGGGGGGTGAGCCACCGGGGGGGGGGGGGGTGCGGAGCAACTTTTCCGGCGACTTTTGTGCCACCAATTTTTGCTTCGTGAGCTGCCTTCAAAGCATTCTGGGGGGGGGGTGAAGCACCTGTCTGGGGGGGGTGAAGATGCCTTCTGGGGGGGGGGGGTGGAAAATCCCCCAAACCCCTCCCACGCCCATGTATGGTTGTGACAGGTGTGACAGTTGTGATAGTTGTGACAGAGGTGACTGTCGTGTTAGTTTGGTATTAGAAATGAGTTGCATGCCGAGGCCTGAACTTGGTTGCATGCCGAAGCCTGGACTTGTTTGCATGCCGAAGTCTGAAAGAGGTTGCATGCCGAAGCCTGAACTTGGTTGCATGCCAAAGCCTGAAATAGATTGCGTGCCGAAGCCTGAACTTAGTTGCATGCCAAAGCCTGAACTTGGTTGCATGCCGAAGCCTGAAATAGATTGCATGCCGAAGCCTAAGGTGGCAGTCATTTTTATGATGCCTTAAGCCTAAGCCTAAGCCCAAGCCTAAGCCTAAGGTCAGGTGTGGGGGGAAGGGGACGGGAGAGGAGGAGGGGGCAAGGAGGGATGGAGGCGGGGGAGCGCGGGGTGGATTAAGTGTATGTTAAGTTCTACTTGCTTCAAAAACCAAAATATCACAACTCAACACAAAACTGTCACATCTGTCACAACTGTCACACCTATTACAACTGTCACAACTGTCACAACCGTCACGTCACGACTGTCACATCTGTCACAACTGTCACCAAGGGCGTACCCAGGGGGGGGAATGGGGGGAATTCCCCCGCCCCCGAAATTTTTCCCCAGTGATTTTTTACACAAGGGTCCCCCCTTTGGTTTTTATGGTCCGGCCGGAAAAATTTTCTGATACGTCTCCAATGCACTAAATTTGTTCTAAGAATAAAAAATTTTCCCGAATTTTTTTCTGGGGGCTGCCGCCCCCAGACCCCTGCGACTATGTGGCTTACTATTCCTCGTTATTGTCTTTCATCAAAGCCTATGCATGTATACACAACTACATTATGCTGCATGTGCATGTCTACACGAGTATATTATGCTACATTGTGTCCTTGTATCCTTTGGTTTTTATGGTCTGGCAGGAAAAACTTTCTGATACGCATCCAACTGACAGAATTTGGCCAAGAAATCGAAAATTTTCCCTATTTTTTTCTGGGGGCTGCCGCCCCCAGACCCCTGCAGTCATGTGGTTTAGTAATCTTGCGTTTGTAAGGCGTTTTACGAGTGTTAAAATTGCTAAAAAGTGCATTTTAACCCATTACAAAAAATCGAAAAGTCATTCCCCCCCCGAAATTTTTTTCTGGGTACGCCACTGACTGTCACAACTGTCACAACTGTCACATCTGTCACAACTGTCACACCTGTTACTTAATATCCCGATCACCCACTTTAGTATAGTAAATTTTGTGATCACCCACTTAAAGAATTCCAAAAGCTGTACCTATGAGGCTGCACCTTTTTGTCAACTATCCCATATGTTTTATTTTAAGCACCATTAAATCAAATCCGCGACATCCCTAACCCGCAACTAAGGTTGATTAACAAGCATCTTTGTTTGATAATATCAAAAAGCAGAAGTGGGCATCTTTTTTTTAAACCCCTTGCTGTTCGGAAGGGATGGCTAGTTAGAATCAAATCAAATTAATACTTCGAGCCGATCCGATCTGAAACCCTTTCCTAGGAATAAGCAACAGACGAAGACGAAGTAGCGCCGCCTTTTTCGGTTCTGACCTCTAAGCGTTTACTGTTCAGTTATTTGCGCTCATTTTAGGGTCGCTGACAGGCAATTTAATCGGAAGTGCTGCAAGTAGTCTGCTACAAGATTTTGTCGAAAATCTTATTGCCGGAGACTTCGACGAGCTCAGAAGCTGCCAAAACGACCCTGACTGCAAAAAAACCATACGACGACGGACAAGTGAAATACAACAATTACAGTCATTTTGGTCCTTCTGACGAAGTCAAACAGTTAGCTGGAAATAGTCATATCGAAAGGGACTGTTTTTTGGCAACAAGTGACGTACGGTTTAAAGTAGCCACGCCATGTGGAACAGAAGAACCTGATAACATTCTCGTTTCTCTTTTCGATTTGATTTCGGAGGACGTCAGCGACGATGCGTTCAGTGGTTAAATTATTAACGAAGCAGGCTTAATATTAGCAAGAGGCGTTGGCCGATTCATTGAAGATTGGTCCAATCCGGACGTTTTGGAAGAAATGAAAACCACATGTGTTTGCAAAAAACACGCTCTCGAGCTGGGAAAAACATGGCAATTACAAGAAGACAGCATTCATATTAAACATCGGCATAAAGACGCTAGTCAAAAATTATGCACTATCGATGCAATTTGTGGTTTTCCAGCGCACAAGCAAAAAGTTTTAGCGAGAGGCAAGAAAATCGATATGCGAGACTCTGAGCTTATATTGTGAAAATTTGGAATATTAGTACCAGTAGGCACACCAAAGTGTTACGCACATTCAAAAATTTTGGACGATTTGCACGCAGAAGACAAAGTAATTCAAAAAGGGTACTGCTTGAAGCCTGCACCGCCAATTTAATTTGCTGAGTCGCCACCCTTGCAGCATGGACCACCATTTGGATTACGCTGTCCCGCAAGCTCTCAAGAAAATGATCCTAGTTCTGACATTGAACCACAACGCAAGCAAATAAAGTTGGACAAAAAAGAACAAATTCAGAAAAATTGCACAGCTGGCTGGAATTTCCAACTTCCACGTAGTTACGGGCAATTTCGCCAGTTTGGCTCGGAGTACGCGCAGAAAAAGAATAGGTGCTGCAAGGGCCATGTTCAAACTGTTGTGTGAAATTGTCGCAAGTGACTACTCAAGTCAGTTACAAAGCTATGTATCAAAAAGTGCAAACCAACGATTTTGGGCGACAACAGAATCGTCAAAGTTTCACAAAGTACTAACTGATATTGCGGAATCATACAATCATGCCAGCGACCGGAATGATCGAAAACTAATCTTATCCTTAGTGTCACGCACGGTCCCGCACGCTGCTTTGCAGGAATACCTTCCAGGTTTATCAACATACGCATACAAATCTAGTCGTGAAATAGCTGTTTGCTTCCTCGGACAACCAGCTAATTAACAGAAAAATACGGTACGAAAAAGCGAAGGTTGATAATTTTTCAGCATATATATATCGTTTCACCCAATATGATAACCGAACTACCGTATGGTCACGCTACCGTCAAGGCAACATCAGGCGCAAAAAGAGAAATTGCTAATGTTGTTAGAGGAATGCGCAACGAGCGAATTGTTTCTCAATACTAAAATTTTTTGCGTGAAACAGGCAAACGTGAGCTATACAACATGAGTCGCAGCAGTTTGCTCACAATGCTACAATACGCAACGGCTAAAACCAGAAAATCCGTTCTAGGTTTAGACTACTTCACATACGCCGGTTTGGAAGCGTTTGATACGCTAAAGGAAATGCTGGATGAAATGAAGTATCGGCACGAAGACAAAGCTCAAATCGAAACTCTAATTCAAAATTTAAGAGATTTTAAACATTATTTGCGATCAGATTTTAAACTACACTTGAAAAAAGAATCAAAGGTGCCCGATCATTGTTTTTATCACGCGCTAAGTGATCCAGAGAATTCTAGGCATCACGCAATATGCAGTCATGATCACGATCATAGGTGTAAACGATGTGAACTTTTGAAGGAAACCTTGGGCGAAACTCAAACTACTGTGACAAATTCAAACTTTGGCAATCCTTCTGAAAAAAACCAAGTTGAATATCTCGTCAGTCAAGCCTTAAATGACATAAATGAGTGGCGCAATCACCAGGTACGGAGTGTGTATCAAGATAACATAAAAAACGATTTAATGGAACAATTAAATGGTGTATCTGCATTAATAGTTCTGGATTGGGCGATGAAGTTTTTACCAACTTCCGGAAGAGAAGAACAATAATCTGCGTGGAACGGTAAAGCAGGCATATCTTGACATATTGCTATTGCGTACATTTATTTTGAAAATGAAGCCATTGACACACCGTACCATGACCGTATGGTAGGTTATCATTCACGAAGTTTTGTGCACGTTTTTGAAGGCCACATAAGTCAAGACGGACCTACAGTTGTCGCAATTATTGAACATATTCTGCAATTGATGAAACTCGAATTGTGATTGATGATTCGAATGTGGTGGGTCCATCTACCCAAGACATGCGGAAAGAAGTAGCAGATGACGGAAAGCCTCGTTTTCAGCCTTCTGAGTATCTTCGATGGCAGCAGATTGCCAGCTATTTTAGCCGCAAAACAGTAGCCAAGAAAAAATCTGATAATACTGCCGCTAAAACCGAAACCCCAGTTATTGAAATTGAAGAGCACATATATTTAGAAGACGAAACCGTGCTATCTCCTGAAGATGAAATATACAATAATGTTTTGAACAGTGATTGTTTTGAGTAACAAAACACTAAAGCCAACTGTTGAACTGGTTGAACTATGATACTAGACAAAATATGGACCATAAAATTTGTAAACCAACCAGCTACAATTGCTTAAGTTTTGACTATATGTGTGCAAAATCATATTTGATTTAATGGTGCTTAAAATAAAACATATGGGATGGTTGAAAAAAAGGTGCAGCCTCATAGGTACAGCTTTGATACGAAACTGTGGCTTTTTGTTGTTCGGTATTGAACATTTTGGCACCACAGTAATACAACACATATATATTTAAAAGTGTTTTAAGATAAAAATTTCGGGGGCTTCGATTTCGGTCTTGACACCAAAGACCGAAAAACCAAAGTTAGGCAAGCTATTTTTTGGTAAAAATTGACATTTTTACTAGTCAGACTAAAAAACCCCAGCCGCCTTAGCAAAAATAGTTACACAGTTTCAAACACTACTACACTAAGTGTTAGTGCGCACAAACTTACTTGATTTAATAGTACTGGAATTGAGCAATGTGTAATTGTTTGCAGCAAAGTAGAGGTCAGGCAGCATGCGAGTTGGCCATCTTTGGTGCAAAATTTCACCAGTTTCCCCCTCGATATTGGACTTATTGACACCACAGCAATATAACACATATATATAAAAGTGTTTTAAAATAAAATTTTCGGGAGCTTCGATTTTGGTCTTGACACCAGAGACCGAAAACTCAAAGTTCGGCAAACTGTTTTTAGGTAAAAATTGACATTTATACTAGTCAGACTCAAAAACCCAAGCCGGCTTAGAAAAAATAGTTACACTGTTTCAAACACCAATATACTAAGTCTTAGTGCGCACAAACTTACTTGATTTAATAGTACTGGAATTGAGCAATGTGTGATTGTTTGCAGCAAAGTAGAGGTCAGGCAGCATGCGAGTTGGCCATCCTTGGTGCAAAATTTCACCAATTTTCCCCTCGATATTGGACTTATTGGGTTTCTTATAGTGAGTGATCCCGCATGAGATAAGAGGGGCGTCGGACAATGATAAGTAAAGAATAGAAGTAATATATTAAGTTGTGACAGTTGTGACAGATGTGACAGTTGTGACAGATGTGACAGTTGTGACACATGTGACAGTTGTGACAGTTAGGCTATGACAGGTGTGACAGGTGTGACAGTTATGACAGTTATGACAGTTGTGACAGGTGTGACAGTTGTGACAGTTGTGATAGTTGTGACAGTTAGGCTATGACAGGTGTAACAGTTGTGACAGATGTGACAGTTGTGACAGGTGTGACAGTTGTGACAGTCAGCATCCAGCAATAATTCGTTCTTTGCCTACTTCGAGAAAAACGGGGACACTCATAGTGGTCTCAGTTTATGTAAATTCATACCAATTTGTGGAGCTTTTCTCAAATAAGATTTCAAAACTAGTGGGCATAACATAACTGAATGTACACTAAGCTAGTGTACTTTTAATTTCCTATTTAATTTCCAGGTAAACTGGCTCAATTAAAGCTGTGTACGCAGCGGTTATTATAGCCTTCAAATTGTTAATGTTGTAAACATGTTTGCTGTACTTCGTTGTACCTTCGTTAACTGAAAAATTGTTATTAATGTTTAGGTGTGGACTAAAACATAGTTAATATTATTGTAGGTTTAAAAAACGTTAGTTGCCTAACTGGACAAAATATAGTACATTCTAACAAAATTTCAAAACCGTCGGTGTACGACGAGATTTAGCCTAAGCCTAAGCCAAAACTAAGCCCTAAGCCTAAACTAAGCCCTAAGCCTAAACTAAGCCTAAGCTAAACTAAGCCCTAACCCTAACCTAAGCCCTGAGCCTAAACTAAGCCCTAAGCCTAAACTAAGCCCTAAGCCTACACTAAGCCTAGGCCTAACCTAAGCCCTAAGCTTAAGCCTAAGCCTAAACTAAGCCCTAAGCCTAAGCCTAAACCTAAACTAAGCCCCAAGCCTAAACTAAGCCCTAAGCCTAACCTAAGCCCCAAGCCTAAGCTAAGCCCTAAGCCTAAACTAAGCTTAAGCCTAAACTAAGCCTAAGCCTAAACTAAGCTTAAGCCTAAACTAAGCCCTAAGCCTACACTTAGCCCTAAGCCTAACCTGAGCCCTAAACCTAAACTAAGCCCTAAACCTAAACTAAGCCCTAAACCTAAACTAAGTTTTAGCTTAAACAAAGCCCAATCTTAAACTAAGCCTTAGCCTAAACTAAGCCCTAAGCCTAAACTAAGCCCTAAACCTAAACTAAGTTTTAGCTTAAACAAAGCCCAATCTTAAACTAAGCCTTAGCCTAAACTAAGCCCTAAGCCTAAACTAAGCCTTAGCCTAAACTAAGCCTAAGCCTAATCCTAAACTAAGCCCTAAGGCTAAGTTACACTTACACTAAGCCCTAAGCCTAACCTAAGCCCTAAGCCTAAACTAAGCCCCAAGCCTAAACTAAGGCCTAAGCCTAAACTAAGCTTAAGCCTAAACTAAGCCTAAGCCTAAACTAAGCCCTAAGCCTAAACTTAGCCCTAAGCCTAAGCCTAAGCCTAAACTAAGCCTAAGCCTAAACTAAGACCTAAACCTAAACTAAGGCCTAAACCTAAACCTAAGCCATTTATCACCTTACAGTGATTGATAAACTATGTGCTTTGAAAAACAAGAAAGTGTAACTGTCACAACTGTCACAGCAGTTCACAAAGGTCTTCGGATCACCCACTATGAGAAACTGTCACAACTGTCACAGCAGTTCACAAAGGTCTTCGGATCACTCACTATAAGAATGCCGACTTATTGACACCACAGCAATATAACACATATATATAAAAGTGTTTTAAGATAAAATTTTCGGGGGCTTCGATTTTGGTCTTGACACCTGAGGCCGAAAAGTAAAAATTCGGTAAACTGTTTTGAGGGAAAAATTGACATTTACACGTAACTGCTTTAAAAACCCCAGCAGCTTTGAAAAAAATAATTACACAGTTTCAAAGACCCTTATACCTAGTCTTCGTGTGCAAAAAATCAGAAGGCATGCTCGTCGCAACGTGACGATATAATCCGTTAAAGCTTCGCACTTTGCATGGGCAATTATGGTCGAAATGGACAAACTTCAAGAGGTCATATCTCGACAACGGGAGGTGCTAGAAACCTGAGATTTGCTTTAAATAACTTCCCTTAAGAAGGTCTAACTTGTGTGAAAAGTTAAAAAAGTACAAGAAACTGCTACCTAAGTTGACCCATTTATGGCATGCATAATTCATTGGTGCGAGGTAGGGTTTTCAGCGTCCTTGTTAGCCGAGAACTTTAGCAATCCCTGACCGATTGTTTGCACAACCCCGAATCATTTCAGCCGTTCAGCCAACAGTCGACATTTCAGCTAAAATTATTATGAGTGCCCGCTCTAACGTTTTTGCCATTTGCCAATGTTGAGTTAGTGTAAAAAAGTGTAAAAGTAAAAGTTAGTGTAAAAAAGCCGCTATGTTACATGAGCACATGATATAATTTAGCTGAAGGTCGCGCGAATAGGGTGCGGAAAACAGTGTCTGCCCTACGAAGATCATATTCCTATTCTTAACAGGTATACCTAGTCCACCTACTTTAACGAGCTCACACGAATTGCATATTGTCGTTAATAAAGTCTTGTACCAATGCTTTTACAAGCTCAGCCTAAGTATTTTTCCGCTTTAGACAGACAGTAACCTATTCTACCCAAGGAGCCGCCCGACAAGGGCATTTTTCCTTACTAGTCCTCTCTCTTTTTCCGCTGTAGTGGAAACGAAGCACAGAGCATAGCTATCACTACATATAGCTATGACGGCTTCACTCCTGAAGCGGACCAATGTAGTATGTACGTAACTGTACATGTGTACATGTATATGCATGTATATATACCTATGTAAAATTCGACCCCTTGGACCCCGTTTGGGGGTGTTGGAATCCAGGGAGGTTCTAGACAAAAACAAATCACGGGTTCGTAATCAGGGGCTCAAATTCTCTCGATGGACATCAAAATTCAAATTTTGAAGTTTTACCCTTGGACCCCTGTCGGGGAGGGGTACCCTGAGGGAAGGGGTGGGGTCGCAGGGGCGTCAACAAGAGTCATAGACAAAAATAGTCTTCAAATTCGTGTTTAGGGAGTCATACACCTATAAACATCAAAAACCGAATTTTGAAAACTTGACCCCTTGGACCCGATGTGGGGGGGGGTACCCTAGGAGGGGGTCGTAGGAGAATTTACGAGAGTCACAGACAAGAATGAACCTCGGATTCGTGTTCAGGGGGTCAAATTACCCCAATGGACATCAAAATTTCAAATTCAAAAAATTGACCCATTTTGACCCCCTAGGGGCACCCTGGGGGGGGGGCTATGGGTGTCCAGAGTGGTTATAGACAAAAATAAATCCTAGATTCGTGTTCAGGACACCAAATTACCCCTAGAGACAAGTTTTTGAGAATAAACTCGAAAAACATTTTTTGACCCCAAAAGTGCAAAAGGGTCCCGAGTCCCCTTTGGGAATGCCCTGGGGGGGCAATCGGTGGGGCAATGGGTATTAATATGATATGTTCGCAAGTTCACAATCCATATTACACGAAAAAACTGAAACTATCATGAAAAACAAACAGCAAACCTAATTATTCTACAGTGAAGTTACGTACGCGCATTCATGACACACAGCCAACCGGGGGGTACCGTCTAGGGGACTATTCAACATCTGAGGAAGAAAGTGATAATACCAGTGAATGCACAGCATATGGGTTCATATTCGTATACAAAACGATAGGCCTCCAGCTATAACCATGATAGCTCCACTGCCCGTAGCGACCCTACCCCCGTAATACACGTGGCGGGGGGTATGGGCATGCCCTGGGGCTTATAGGCCGAAATTCAAAAAAAGCCCATGTTAGTTTCTATTCCACTACTGTACCACCTCACATGCAAAAGATCATGACTGGCCGTTTTGCGCAACTGCTTAAAAAGTGTGCTAAACTTTTTCGTACTTAGTCATTTTTTGGACCCCAAAAAAGGGGTTTCCCCCCTCCCAGCACAGCCTCTCACGGAAACACCCGAGCAAAACCATTTTTTCCGTGTCTATTGCAGGCTATACGAAATGTGAAAAACCAAAAAAGGTGCCGCTCGGATGAACTACCGGCGAGAAAAGTTCTGGGAAAAAAAAAAAGAGCGAAAGTCCGTGAATTTTGGGGGGTCCCCGGGAGTATCTCAGAAAATACTTGACCGATCCGGCTGAAATTTTGCCAGCACTTAGGTATTGCCAAGGGGTGTACACACACAAAATTTCGTGTAAAAAGCTTTCCTATATTTTGAGCTACAAAAAGTTTAAATTCTCAAAATCCGCAATAGTGCTAAATTTTCCTATTCTAGGGTTGGGCGCTATCGCGCCTAGGGTTGTGAATTGGCAAAAATGGCAAATGGCAAAAATGTTTTTGCCATTTTTGCCAGGCACCATTTTTGGAATTTTTGCCACTAATTTTTGCCAATTTTTGCCATAATTTTTGCCATTTTTGCCACAATTTTTGCCATTAATTTTTGCCATTTTTGCCATCAATTTTTGCCATTTTTGCCAAAATTTTTGATATTTTTCTAAATTTTTTTGTAAAATTGGTCGGTTTTTGAAAGTTTTCAATTGAAAACTATTTTTTATATTTTAATTTTTGATGTATTTACACCATATTTTGCACAACAATTATTGACGTAAATTGTAAACATTATTCCGATCGATGCTTTCGGCAGTCTCCATATACCTGATACCTCAAATAATTCATATGCACCCTCGGTTACGTATATATACACGAGTCCTGGCTCTACGCTCAGGAATAGAAAGGTCATGTTCATGGGTCACGTAAAGACTGTACGCGTATTGCGTAGCATTCAACATGTTTTAAAAATGCGCTGTGACTGACCCGGTAGTTTACGTCTTTATATATGTCCGCACTCCACGGTATTGAACCTTTGAGTTCTGTTTTGTGCTTTCGTCGCTTTTTTACCACGTATATATTATACCAAAAACGCTGTCAGCGACGATGTACTAAATTGTGTTAGGCGGAAGCGCAGAAGCTATGCGCTGATTGGCCGTCCCACATTTTCCGCCTACGCTTAGCTACAGCAGAGGAGAGTCTCACTGCTCTTGTGTACAAGAATGGACACTGTTATGTATTTATTTTTTGATGCGATCAGTGATTGTGTAAATTTTAGTGAATCTGCGGTGGTGACCTAAGAGCGCTAAGACATTAAAAAATTTTATCATTTTTGCCAATTGAAAGTCATCTCCGTGTAGGCAGTCGAAGAGTTCAGTAGTGTGCAGCTGCTTGATACCCCACAGTTTAATGGAAACTAGTGTTAACCTTCAAGCTGCTTGGTTACAAAATCAACTTGTTTTTGACTCAGATTCCGTAAGCTATAAAACATGAATCATATTTACGTTCCGAAGTTTAACAAGTTTGTACTCGTATATTCATAACACTGCTAAACAGTTTTTCTCAATTATGAGGCTGACCTAATATCGCATAACTGCCACTCACACAGCTTGAACTCTGTTGCTATGCATTTGACATGGCACTTGTACGCATCCAATCGAAATACCGCGAAAATTTTTCTTGAGACAAAATTTGATTTTCAAACCCCTCAAACTGCCATTTCCGGCACCCCAGGTGTTTTCATTTGTCATATTTTTGCTTAAAAGGCGTCGTCAGATAGCACACAAGTAGCAAAACTGCATAGAAATGCACATAAATCCGTTTTGGCAAGTAAAATAATTTTTGCCATATTTTTGCCAATTTTTGCCATTTTTGCCACAATTTTTGCCATTTTTGCCACTAATTTTTGCCATGGCAAAAATTCCCGGAATTTTTGCCATGGCAATTAACAACCCTAATCGCGCCAACCCTGATTTACAGTAATTTAGCACTTTAATTCGCAGTGCAAACGCAAGATCAGTGAGCCACAGGTTGCAGGGGTCTGGGGGCGGCAGCCCCCAGAAAAAAATGGAGATTTTTCAACTGTTTACATCGAATTCGGCCAACTAAAGACGTATCAGAATTTTTTCCGACGGGAAAATTAAAAACTAAACATGGGAACGTCACATCAGACTAGGGATGGAAGTCTCGGTTTTTTTCCGAGACCGAGACCGAGACCGAGACCACGAAACCGAGACTACCGAAACCGAGACCAAATTCCGAGACCGCCAAAACCGAGACTTTGGGTCATTTTTTTGCCATTTTTTACCTATTGATTTGATGACATTTTACAAGTTTTTAGGTAAAATTGCAGGACCATGGTCAGACACCTTAGCAGCTACATCACGGAAATTTTGGTTACATTCCTGGTTCTTTCCTCTTTTTGTGTGAGTGTGGGACCATGTCTTCTTAAATACTGTGAAATTTAGACCTCTGTCTCAAAGCAGACGCAATTTGTCCTTATTCTCAGCAGAAAATAGCAATTTTGACGCTGTTTGGCCGAATTTAGTTAAAAGTAGCTCCGAATGTATTCGAATTACCAATGTTCTGCTAAAATACAACTAAGATGGAAAGGTTTTTTTGGTTCAAAAATTAGACCTGTGCGCCGTGACGCTCTTTCATTTTTTGCCTCCGGCGTGACACCCCTTTGAGTGGGGCCCCCTCAATTCTCAATCCCCTGGGACTAAATTTTAGTTGGGAGTAGAGTCTGTCTTGCCTTCTCATCTACCGAACTATGTACATGTGTCACCGCATAGTTCTTAGTAGTGCGTTTACTCGAACTTTCACAGATTTTTTGATTTTTTGCTAAACTTATACTAATTGGAAATTACAGTTAAGTATGTAAAGCCACCAATTGGCATAAAAAATTGACCAGCCAAACACTAATACTAAAAAACAAAATAGAATAATAAATCACACAGACAGACTTGAAAGATAATATAAAATAAGAAACCTACTTATAAACATACATTTTCGACTTTCGTGTGTGTACTGTGTTTACTGATAAATTAACAACCACGGTAAAGTTGTTTTCGGCAAACAATTGACAGAATCTCACTGTTTGGTGTGAAATTTTTGTGACATAAAAACTTCCTAAAAAAATATCCTGCCAAAAATACAAACCAAAGGGGGGACCACAGGAAAATTTTTCACAGATTTGAAAAACCGAGACCGGGTACAAACCGAGACTTTTCGACTACCGAGACCGAGACCGAGACCGAGACTGGGCTAGTCTCGGGTTTTTACCGAGACCGAGACCGAGACCGAGACTTCCATCCCTACATCAGACACTGTATTATACAAGAAAATTCAGCATAATGTACTTTTGTGGATATGCATAGGCTTTGATTCGAGAAATATTCGAGAACTTTTGGATTTTTAGGCAAATTTTGGTCAATTGGAGACGTATCAAAAAATTTTTCGGCGGGGCGATAAAACCAAAGGGGGAACCCTTGTTGACAATTTCTTAAAATTCAACCAAAGGGGGCCGGGTCGCGACCCCCGCGACCCCCCTCCCTATCTACGCCTCTGGGTCTGACGTGGGTCAGGTTAATTGTTGCTGGGTCCAGTTAAGAGAACTTGAGTCTGGACCCACTCGTGAACCCTAAAAATACCCTCACTTGGAGAAAATTGGGGGGGGGGCGGGGGTAGCGAACGACCGGAGGTAAAATTTTGCCGGAGCCGGAGCCGGAGCCGGATATAAAATGCCGGAGCCGGAGCCGGAGCCGGAGCCGGAGGCAGTGTTTTTTAAAAAATTTCAATTAGGAAAAATGTTGACAATTGTGAAAAAATTTTCAATTTTTTTTCGAAACAGCATTCTTTAATTTTTCAACAGTCAATCCCCATATCTATACATATGTCGTTATTTACACATTCATACGACCAGTATATATATATAGTTGGTCGTTGACTGGTCCCGGTTTTAGGTGATCTCACAAAAAATTTTCATTAACATTGACAAAAAGTCAAAAATTTGGTCAAATTAAGCAGTATATATAGCATTTTGACTGCGGTGCCAAGGGCGTAGTCAGGAGTCAGAGGGAGGGGGTTGTTCAGGGTGTTCGTCTGAACCTCGGACCTCACCTCAGTCACACCTTGCAAAATTGTCAAGAAGCTTATATTACACCCAAAAAATAGACAATTTGGAAAAGATTACACTTTGGAAGATACAATGCCATAAATGTATCTAGCTTCCGGGGATTACAGCCCCCTCACCCCTGTAATTTAGACGTATACCAGTCGTTTAATTTTTGGAATGGGTAAAAATGAATTTTTTGCTATTTTAACACAAAAATTTGCGAAATAACAGCATATGCAAACATTGTACTAAATTTGACCGGCCGAAAACATCAGAGCTTATCATCAGAACATCATTTTTAGGCCAAGTTTAGTCAATTAGAGACGTGAAATTACATAATGCTAGAGAGGGGTAGTCACCGCCATTACAACTGGCAGTAATAAAGTACTGTAAGTAACCGACTAATCGCTTCGTTAACATTGTGATTTTTTACTCAAAATTTGAACTTTTTGCCAAAGTCTGAACAGTGAAAATTCTCCGGCTCCGGCACTTTTTTTGCCGGAGCCGGAGCCGGAGGCTCAAATCCCACAGCGTCGAAATGCGTTGGCTATGTTTTTAACCAATTATATACTAGTTTTGGAAAAATACGCAATCGTTTCTAAAAATACGCAGTCAAAAATAAAAATACGCAGTATTTACGCAGTGCCGATTTTCAAAAAAAAACCCTGGCTTATTAGCATTTTTCCGCTTTAGATCAGCCAACTTTCCTATTCTACCCAGTACCCACACTGCTGCCCTTGGTGAAAGGGCATTTTTAGAATAATTTCAAAAATTGTTACTTTTTTCGTAAAGTTACTTGGTTAGTATATATCTATATAAAACTAAAATTTCGTGTCACATGATTAAAATAGTCGCCTGACGCCGACTCTATTATTACAGAAGGTCGCCATTATATTACATAATATATTAATTTTATTTACCCCATATGGATTCGTTTTCCGGACGGGTGTTTTCCTGGCAAGTTTTTGATTTTTCGCCAAAAACCGTCAAGATATAGAAATGAAACCGATGCTAGCCAGTAGCCGCCAAAATTAGGCCTACGTTGCATATATATACCTGGGATTTTTCGGTTCCCCGTGTAATGTAGTAGTAAGTTATATACCTGAACCTGAAGAAAGATTGAAATTGCGGATTCAATTTAAACTGAAGACAAGACAAGAGTTTATTCGCACAACCAACTCGAAATAAAGATAATTAACAAAATCAGAAGCAAAAATTTATTATAAAAGGTTATATAACAAAAAACTACAGCAAGAAGTTAGAATATAATAGATGCTAATATTAGTTAACTTGATTCTGACCAGAAGTTTATTTAGTTCGGGGTTGCACAGAAGGGCGAGGCTGGTGTTCAGCCATTAGGACGCCCCCCAATAATAATATTAGTTAACTTGATCCTGACCAGAAGTTTATTTAGTTCGGGGTTGCACAGAAGGGCGAGGCTGGTGTTCAGCCATTAGGACGCCCCCCAATAATAATATTAGTTAACTTGATCCTGACCAGAAGTTTATTTAGTTCGGGGTTGCACAGAAGGGCGAGGCTGGTGTTCAGCCATTAGGACGCCCCCCAATAATAATTTTTTTAGAGAGAAAATCATCTGAGATAGGAGCCTTTTAAAAAGCGAGATAAATCTACTCTGTTTAGTGCTGATACAAATTTATTTACCGAATCACAAGCAACAACGTGGTCTGGTAAAGAGTTGCATATGGGTATAACGCGAACGGAAAAAAAAGTTTTCTTCAGTTTGTCCTACAAATGGGTTGTTGCAACTTGTATCGATGGGCATTTCGGGTTAGAGATACTGGAGCATAAGTGAAAAATTCTGTGCTGTCAAGCCCCATTGCTCCATTTGTAATTTCATATGTTAACTTCAAGTCTATCAAAATTCGTCTGTATTCTAAACTTTCTAAATTGATAATTTCGAGGCGTTGCAGGTAACCACTGGTGTGTAAACCTGGTAATTTCTTATTGAAAAATTTTTGAACTCTTTCCAGTTTATCAATTAGAGTTATCATTTGGGGGTTCCAAACAGGGGAACCATACTCTAATTTACTACGTACAAACGTTTTGTACATTTGAACTAAAAACTTGGGATCTCTTGTTTGGAACTATATATGTTAGTAGTCTGAAGATCAATTCCACCTAATTTTACTTCTAAGGGCACTGGACAATAACCAAGCGACAGTAATTGACATTTAGGTACCGAAAACTGTAACTGCCATTCGGTTGCCCATGCCTCTACACGATCTAAATCTGACTGAAAATTAATTAAATCAGCAGTATCAGATATAGTTAAGAATAATTTGGTGTCATCCACAAAAATTTTTATAGATGTATATATACTCTAAAACTTCTACAATATTAATATAAATTACATATATACCTCCTTAGGTTTCTGACTTGGCTGGTGATGGATTGCTTGCAACTAATGGCTAGTTCAGTTTGGTTGCTTTCAAATCTAATCACTATATATACTATCTATACAGTTATATATATATTATATATATATATATATATATATATATATATATATATATATATATATATATATATATATATATATATATATATATATATATATATATATATATATATATATATATATATATATATATGCATTATGCATGTATGATTTTGTTTCCTCGTGCTCACTTTCATTTGCAGGGTTCGGAAACGCTTATATAAATATAATATATGTGTAATGTGTATACAACGTGGTCAAAAATGTTTTTTAGGGGGTGAGTGGCTTTCCAGCTAAATTTTCAGGTTCTTGCCGCCCCCTTACTGCCATTTTAAAATTGAGTATATATATAAGTTTACCCTTTTAGCATTTTTATGCTTTTTATTATCACAAATTTCAAAGTTTGTCAATGATGATAACCACACATGTGCAGTCGAGGAAATTTGCGGGGTCAGCCGTCGACCGGGCGGGGAGGAGGGATGCTTCGCGAATGTTTCGATGTTTTAGCCAATTTAGGGGGGTTATATAGGATCTGGGGGGATGAGCAAATAGTGTATGCCAAACTTGTGTGGGGTTTTGTGTTTTGAGAATCTGCTAATCTCCCTTGTGGACGAGGAGAGCGTGAGTGCGGCAGCAGAGATGGCCCGCATCAGTCCGCGCAACTCGCTGGAGCGTCGTCTGGCCCGGCGTCTGAAACAGGGCCCCAACGAGCCCGGCGTGCTGGAGAGCCCAGAGGCAGAGGAGTTGTTGGTGATCGACCGCAAGGACCTCTACAACCTGGCCGCCTCTCTGGCCCTCAACAACCTCACCTTCTTCCGCAGCAGTCGGGCGGGCGGCGGCTACAGTGCTCGCTTCGTCCAGGCCTGCCTAGATATCACCCGGGTGCTGTCCAGCTGCGAGGGCGACGTGCGAGCCATCATGGCCAGTGTCCATCGGTTCGACTTCCAGCCCAGCATGCCGGGCAACGGATATCGCACCCTCTTGGCTGTCATGGACACCTGTCTGCTACATATTGTGAGTTGATAATCATAGATACAGTCAAAGCAGGGCTCAGCAGTAGTCTGTACTGTATAGTGTATAATATAAACCTGATGCGCTGCTTCATTGAGACTGTAGCAATCCTGCCGCTTTTACATGTATATACTGTTATACTATACTATACTACTACTACTATACTACTACTACTACTACTACTACTACTACTACTACTACTATACTATATACTATACTATACTACTATACTATACTATATATATATATATATATATATATATATATATATATATATATATATATATATATACATGTATAGGGGTGGTGTTTGTTGTAGGTGCGCCTGTTGCGCCGTATCAGCGGGGAGCGCAGTAGCGTGTTGTTTGTTGTAGGTGCGCCTGTTGCGTCGTATCAGCGGGGAGCGCAGTAGCGTGTTGTTTGTTGTAGGTGCGCCTGTTGCGCCGTATCAGCGGGGAGCGCAGTAGCGTGTTGTTTGTTGTAGGTGCGCCTGTTGCGCCGTATCAGCGGGGAGCGCAGTAGCGTGTTGTTTGTTGTAGGTGCGCCTGTTGCGCCGTATCAGCGGGGAGCGCAGTAGCGTGTTGTTTGTTGTAGGTGCGCCTGTTGCGCCGTATCAGCGGGGAGCGCAGTAGCGTGTTGTTTGTTGTAGGTGCGCCTGTTGCGCCGTATCAGCGGGGAGCGCAGTAGCGTGTTGTTTGTTGTAGGTGCGCCTGTTGCGCCGTATCAGCGGGGAGCGCAGTAGCGTGTTGTTTGTTGTAGGTGCGCCTGTTGCGCCGTATCAGCGGGGAGCGCAGTAGCGTGTTGTTTGTTGTAGGTGCGCCTGTTGCGCCGTATCAGCGGGGAGCGCAGTAGCGTGTTGTTTGTTGTAGGTGCGCCTGTTGCGCCGTATCAGCGGGGAGCGCAGTAGCGTGTTGTTTGTTGTAGGTGCGCCTGTTGCGCCGTATCAGCGGGGAGCGCAGTAGCGTGTTGTTTGTTGTAGGTGCGCCTGTTGCGCCGTATCAGCGGGGAGCGCAGTAGCGTGTTGTTTGTTGTAGGTGCGCCTGTTGCGCCGTATCAGCGGGGAGCGCAGTAGCGTGTTGTTTGTTGTAGGTGCGCCTGTTGCGCCGTATCAGCGGGGAGCGCAGTAGCGTGTTGTTTGTTGTAGGTGCGCCTGTTGCGCCGTATCAGCGGGGAGCGCAGTAGCGTGTTGTTTGTTGTAGGTGCGCCTGTTGCGCCGTATCAGCGGGGAGCGCAGTAGCGTGTTGTTTGTTGTAGGTGCGCCTGTTGCGCCGTATCAGCGGGGAGCGCAGTAGCGTGTTGTTTGTTGTAGGTGCGCCTGTTGCGCCGTATCAGCGGGGAGCGCAGTAGCGTGTTGTTTGTTGTAGGTGCGCCTGTTGCGCCGTATCAGCGGGGAGCGCAGCAGCGTGATGTTCAAGGCGCGCCATTACGCCCGCGAGCTGGAGGCGTTCGGCAAGGTGCAGTGGATGCTGGCCGTGGGGCTGGGGCACGCTCACGACTTCCTGGCCCGGGTCCCCGCCGACCAACTCTTCCCCCCCGACGACGACAGCCAGGGCATCTTCCAGCACACCCTCCGCATCATCGAGCGTCTCGACCAGGAGTGCTTCTATGGACGATGCATGGGCTTTCAGGTGCTGCTATGTTTCACGCTTGCCATCAATGTTTTTTTGCGTCAAAAAGTGTGAAACGCTGCACTTTTTTCTGAAATTTCGCACTTTTTTTGGCCATGTGCGTCCCTGACTGCGTTACGCAATAATTGCGTCAAAACCATCAAATTTGTAAATTTTCTGATGTGTCTAACGTTTCAAGCTTGATCTGTGTACAGCTACAACTGGTTTCGATGACAGTTTATATACAACCTATTATGATTAGCTATGATTAAGATTAATCGTGTCGAAGCATGCCACACCCAGCAATTTTCTTAAAAGCATCAATTAATGCCAATAAGTATTTAGATGATTGCCGCGCTAGTGTCAAAGTTTGGAATAGGATAATTCCCTTATATATATCTGCTGAAATTAGCTGCGTGTTTACAGTGTTAATAGTTTAGTTTTGCCAACCTAATTTGGCGTAATGATGCCGTCTCCAGGGGAACTGAGTTAAAAGGTGGTAGTCACGTTTTCGCAGCTTTTTTCAATGTTCTATTTTGTAGCAATTACTAAATCAATTTACAAGCGGTCTTTTGCATATTATTAATCAACTTATTTTTTACAAAATTACATTTTTTCAAGAGTCGATGGTACTCATAGTGTGCACGCCAACTATTTTGGTGAAGCTCATCAGCTCAATTTTATTCATTTTTCTCTGTATTTCGTTATTTCTTCATTGTGGTGAAAAAAATTCCGCATACAGTCAAGAAATTTATACCAAAGGCACATTGATGTGTTATGAAAGTTCTGGTATGCTTAACTAAACGGAATAATTTAGCAGATTTTTACAGTGAGCAAAAGTTTGCCTCAAATTTTTCTAAAAAGTCAAGAAACGGCAGTTTTTATGACTCTGGTAGGCTGTAATTAAAAAAATACTCAACCTTTTCACTCAGTTCGAAAAAGGTATAGGGCAAATTTATTTGGCTACTGTCAAATATGCTTTCTTTGCATTCTTGTGAACTGAACAGGATATTGGTTACTTCAAATGAAATCACTCATTGTGCTCAGAAATGACAGATTAAAAAAAAATTAATTCAGTTGAATAGGGCCTCATTGGGGTCAGCTAATATTACATTAAGCACAGTTTTCTCGTAACCGTTGAAAAAATGGCGGACAAAAGTTTAAAAAGTGACGTTTCAGGAGACTGAAGAACATTTTCAATTTTTGAAGGGGTTTATTAACACTGCCAATGCTCTTGGCTACTGTGACATATACTAACCAAATTTTGCGGGTATAATGGGTGCATAAAGGACTATATACATGTAAATTATGGTGCCAAGTGGTTATTGGTATTTTGTGATATTGGCATGAGAAGTCAGAATTGAGGTAAAAAAACTTCAAAGTTACAGATCGCCTAGAACGACTAACAGAAATATGTCATATTTTAGCTGAAAATATTCTTAAAATAAAATGGGTTAGACCTTTTTTGAATGGCTTTTCTGAATAGTGAGAGCCACAAAAATTTACATACAATTTTGTAAGTCCTCAAAAAATACACAAAAAATCCAGTTTTTGAGCTATAAACTAGCTGTAAAAGTTTGAATCAATGTCAAAATTAGCTGAAATATTGCTAATTACATTCTCAATGTCCGTGCCAAATTTGATTATGTTCGGTCAAGTAACTTTTGAGTTATTGCAAAAACTTCGAAAACGTAACTGCCACCTTAAGTTTCAAAACACCAGATACTTGGCTTCTGGGGGCTTCTTGGGGGCTAAATTTTTTCTGCGATTGAGGCCAGCTGGCCTAAACATTTTCAGCTGCGGACGTTCCCATCTGTTGTTTCAATTTTTGTCCGAAAATATTTCTGATACGTCTCCAGTTGACCAAATTTGGACTAAAAATTGGAAAAATCGCCAATTTTTTTCTGGGGGTTGCCGCCCCCGGGCCCGGACCCCTGCAACTTCTGACTTCATGGTCTTCCATTTTCAATTCTCATTTTTATGTTAATATTGAAAATAGTGCATTTTATCCCATTACAAAAAATCAAAAAGCCATTCCCCCCGAATTTTTTTCGAAGTACGCAACTGCTTATATAAAGGTAAATAGTAATTCAGTTGATTACGATTCGCGAAAAAGCAGTGTTTGAAGATCGGCTGCCAAGAATAAACTAGCCAAGTTTTATAGCCACAGATGGGAGAGTCGTAATGTTTCAGTTCTGCCCGTCGCTGTTCCGCCCGCTGCAGGTGATCGGCGTGGGCCTGGCGTCCTTCTCGGAGGGCTTCGAGCATCGGCCCGAGCAGCCGGGCATCGTGCGCACGGCCCTGTCCATCCTGTCCTCGGGCAAATACCTCATCAGCCCAGAGCGACGCGCCAAGCGGATCGTCAGTGTCACCCGCAATGCCAATATACACTTTTGCAAGGCCTTCTGGAGCATTTCCGAGACAGATCTATTGCAGGTGTGCACTGGCTGGCTGGCAGTTTTAGTGTACCTAAAATACCTAAAAATATTCAAGACCACAATACACTTTTCTATATAAATCGTATTTGGTAGTTATTCTGTGTGCACAGTTAGATACGGTGGTAGTTTCGTTTTTTGCAGTTCTCAACGTACAATTTTTTTACACTCTTGTAGAGCGATTGGTAAAGTATACTATAGCCAAAAACGAATAAGTACATTTGCTTGAAACTAGACCCAACAACTGCCTACTGTCGCTGTTAATCAGATATCAAGTTCTGTGTAAGCTATTTCACTTGCCGTTAGTTCTAGTCAACGTTGTGGCTAATGTTAGCATTGAAATTTTTACGTGACTAACCAGGAAGTGCAAGTAAATATGCAAATTAGCATTAGGTATAACTTTTATGCAGTGTAGGTACGTATAGACTCTAACCGTCTTTAGTATTAGTCTTGTTTAGCATTCAGTGTTAAATGGTGACTTATGTTTATGCTAGCAAGTGGTTGTGGCGGGCGCCCCGCACCTGGCGGTCAACGACATGCTGGAGGTGAAGTTCGACAGCAGCTATTTGCTGTCCACCAGCCCCCACTCCGACGGCACCCCCCGCGACCCCGTCGAGATCGACCCCCCCGGACCCCCCCACCAGAGCGTCATGTGTCGTCTCATGTCGCTGGTGCATCGACCGGGTATGATCAAGGACAAGGTTAGCCTGGGGGTCGGAGCGCTGATTCAGACTGGCTGACTGCTGCATGTCTGAATCATCGTCTAGGTTAAGTCTTTGCAAGTCCAAGGGCAGCCTGGGGGTTGGAGGGCTGATTCATACTGGCTGACTGCTGCATGTCTGAATCATCGTCTAGGTTAAGTCTTTGCAAGTCCAAGGGCAGCCTGGGGGTCGGAGGGCTGATTCAGACTGGCTGACTGCTGCATGTCTGAATCATCGTCTAGGTTAAGTCTTTGCAAGTCCAAGGGCAGCCTGGGGGTCGGAGGGCTGATTCAGACTGGCTGACTGCTGCATGTCTGAATCATCGTCTAGGTTAAGTCTTTGCAAGTCCAAGGGCAGCCTGGGGGTCGGAGGGCTGATTCAGACTGGCTGACTGCTGCATGTCTGAATCATCGTCTAGGTTAAGTCTTTGCAAGTCCAAGGGCAGCCTGGGGGTCGGAGGGCTGATTCAGACTGGCTGACTGCTGCATGTCTGAATCATCGTCTAGGTTAAGTCTTTGCAAGTCCAAGGGCAGCCTGGGGGTCGGAGGGCTGATTCAGACTGGCTGACTGCTGCATGTCTGAATCATCGTCTAGGTTAAGTCTTTGCAAGTCCAAGGGCAGCCTGGGGGTTGGAGGGCTGATTCAGACTGGCTGACTGCTGCATGTCTGAATCATCGTCTAAGTTAAGTCTTTGCAAGTCCAAGGGCAGCCTGGGGGTTGGAGGGCTGATTCAGACTGGCTGACTGCTGCATGTCTGAATCATCGTCTAGGTTAAGTCTTTGCAAGTCCAAGGGCAGCCTGGGGGTCGGAGGGCTGATTCAGACTGGCTGACTGCTGCATGTCTGAATCATCGTCTAGGTTAAGTCTTTGCAAGTCCAAGGGCAGCCTGGGGGTCGGAGGGCTGATTCAGACTGGCTGACTGCTGCATGTCTGAATCATCGTCTAGGTTAAGTCTTTGCAAGTCCAAGGGCAGCCTGGGGGTCGGAGGGCTGATTCAGACTGGCTGACTGCTGCATGTCTGAATCATCGTCTAGGTTAAGTCTTTGCAAGTCCAAGGGCAGCCTGGGGGTCGGAGGGCTGATTCAGACTGGCTGACTGCTGCATGTCTGAATCATCGTCTAGGTTAAGTCTTTGCAAGTCCAAGGGCAGCCTGGGGGTTGGAGGGCTGATTCAGACTGGCTGACTGCTGCATGTCTGAATCATCATCTAGGTTAAGTCTTTGCAAGTCCAAGGGCAGCCTGGGGGTCGGAGGGCTGATTCAGACTGGCTGACTGCTGCATGTCTGAATCATCGTCTAGGTTAAGTCTTTGCAAGTCCAAAGGCAGCCTGGGGGTTGGAGGGCTGATTCAGACTGGCTGACTGCTGCATGTCTGAATCATCGTCTAGGTTAAGTCTTTGCAAGTCCAAGGGCAGCCTTGGGGTCGGAGGGCTGATTCAGACTGGCTGACTGCTGCATGTCTGAATCATCGTCTAGGTTAAGTCTTTGCAAGTCCAAGGGCAGCCTGGGGGTCGGAGGGCTGATTCAGACTGGCTGACTGCTGCATGTCTGAATCATCGTCTAGGTTAAGTTTTTGCACGTCCAAGGGCTTATTTTTCCGGTCCATGTTATGTAGGTCTTTTATGATGCGTAAAAAGTGTCATGCTTAGCTGAAATGAACACGAAAAGTGATCAATGGAAGCTTCATTACTATTTAGTTTTTAGAGTATTCAGTGTAATCATCGATTCATATTTATAGCCGTATGTCCGTTCAACTAGCAAAATTACACAAAAAATCATGGCATCAACATAGTAACGCCGTATCAAGAGTACAATATCTCACTCTGGAAGATACTATCAAAAGTCTGTCCAAAAATATGTTGAACAGTGAACACTGACTGACTAAACGGAACATGCGATTTCATTACGAAAAGAACAAATTCCAGATAATATCAAGAGTTATAGGGCGTAGCTGCTAAAATCTGGCCACCTGTTTTTCTCAGTGTTCAACATTTTTGCTAACCTTAGACAATATAATAGTCTGGCATATTTTTAGACAAAATTTTATGGGGGGGGCAGCCCCCGCCATGGATGGGGGGGAGGGGCGTCGACCAAAATGGGGGGTGCACCAATTTCACGATACAACACTATTTTTACAGGAAAAAATGGTTATTATACGGTAAATGTTACGTTTTCATACGTTATTATACCTACGCTAATACTAAATTTAGCCAAAAATGACTTAAAACCCCGAAGAACACGACATCGTTACAGCTAAAAATTCGCTAAAACGTCCTTCCGGAAAAAATTTTGGGCTATGGGGGGCACCCCATCTGAAATGGGGGGCTCAAAATGGGGGGGAGCGCGACCAAAATGGGGGGGCTCCGGACCAAATGGGGGGGGGGCGCCCCCCCCCACTAAAAATATGCCAGATAGTACCTGGTAATTATGTACTCTTGATAATAAGACATAGTCAAATGTGCTCTTGATAGATGAATCAGATGCTGTACTGGTTTGCTTCAGCACGTGACGCCGTCGACGGACTCAGCACAGTCCCGGGGCACCGAACCGCCTAGTCGCGACTCTGAGGGCAGCCCCAGTGGCGAACTCAGTCCCTATCTCCTGTTCCACTGCCACGGCGGGGGCTTTGTGGCTCAGTCCTCCAAGTCTCATGAGGTGCGTTCAGGCGTTATGTGCCACACCGACTACCAGTGCTCTTGGTAGGCTACAATCCATAGCGTAACCTAATCTGAGCCTAAACCTAATTCTTATTGAATCTTTACCTAAAACCTTGGTTGGTTCCATTAAAATTTAAAATCCTTGAGTATGATTAATTGTAAGCTTATGTGTAAGTTTATCTTTAAGGGTCAAAAGCACCCTAACTCGACGTGTAACGATGTTCACAATTTGGGGTCATCTCTGGCCAAATTTTGAGAACCCTCGCCGCCACTGTTCGTCAACGCATGCCCTAAATTACGAAAAATTCTGAAACAAGTGCCATTTTTGTGGCTTTGCCTCTGATTTGCGGGACCTGGTTGGGGGATTTGTGAATGTTGGGATGTGTGCTGAGGCCCAGTTTGTGAGTGTTGTGTTGCAGCTGTACCTGCGTGGCTGGGCCAAGTCCCTGAACGTGCCGATCCTGTCGGTGGACTACTCGCTGGCGCCCGAGCACCCCTACCCCCGCGCCCTCAACGAGGTCGTCTTCGTCTACGCCTGGCTCTTGCACAACAAACATAGGCTCGGTACGGCTCTGCTTTACTCTAATATGTATTCCCATGAGCATGTTATTGTTGCATTATGCAAATCAGCTAGACTGAACTTATTACAAATAGTGCACCTCCCTAATTGTGTGTGTGAGTGGCATGGGGCAGTTTTAGGCTGGACGGGGGAGCGCGTAGTTCTGGTGGGGGACTCGGCGGGGGGCAACCTGTTGACGGGTCTGCTGCTGCGTCTGGCGGCCATGAGCGTGTCTCGTCTCCCGGACGCGGCCGTGCCCATCTACTCCGCCTTTCTGGTCCGCTACATTCCCTCGCCATCCCGCTTCATGGCTCTCATGGACCCCCTGCTGCCCATTGGCATTGTGGCCAGGTGTATGGCTGGTAAGTGCATTTTGACTAGTTTGTTTGTTTCGGTGTTGAAGCATCACATAACTAGTCAAGTGGCTGAGTCAACTACAACGGATTGCAACGTAGCCAGAGGACCGTGTTCGTGTTCAGGAGCTCGAATTACCCCTAAAAACATCAAAACCTTAATTTCTAACGTTTGACCCCTTAGGACCCTATGGCATGGTACCCTGGGGGGCGTGGGTGGTTCGCGAGGGTCATAGGCAACAATGGACCTCGAATTCGTATTCAGGGGCTCAAAAATTACCCTTAGAAACATCAGAATCTCAATTTAGATAATGTGACCCCTGAGGACCCTCTAGGGGATACATTGAAGGGTCGTAGGCTGGTTCAAGGGGTTCTAGGCAAAAACTAACCCTGGTTTCGTGTTCAGGCGCCCAAATTACCTCCAGAAACGAAATTTTAGGAAAAAACTCGAAAATACTTTTTATACCCCGAAATTCCCGTCGGAACTCAACTTTCAAATTTTTTGTGGTCACTGGTCACATGATCTCAAGAGGTCACCGAGGTGTTGGGCACATTACTCCTCACCAAAGTTTTTTTCCATGTATGAACTGGTGCCTCTAAAAACCTAATTTCAACAAAACTGTCTATAGGATTATGTATATATAATATTATTTGTTAATAATAGCAGACATGACAATAGAATGCATACTTTGCTTTGCAGTTGTCTGGCAATCTAATAATTATCATGGGTATTGGTTATACTTTTATTCTTAAACATTAGGCTCGCGTGTCAACGGGAACGGACTACTTCCCCCGTTTAGAAATTTTTAAAGATCCTATGATTTTTTTACATGTTATGACAGTAATTGTGACGGTTACTCATTTTCAGGTTCGCCTTGTGGGTCAGGCTTTAGGCATCTTTTTCTTCCCTGATCACCCACTTGAAGACACCCTGTACCTGCTTACGGGCAAACGCGCATCGTTAAGGACAAGCGGGGTTGAGACGAGATGTGTCCGGCTCGGCCGTGGAGACCAAGTGTTTATTGTGTATTTCAGCCTACACTGGCAACACGGCCGAGTTTGACGTGTCCAGCTGGCCGCACAAGAAGACGGACTCGACGAAGGAGAAGAAGAAGCTGCAGCGAACGTGTGAGGGGGGCCCGGAGATGGTGGAGCAGGGGGCCACCGGGATCACCCCCGCCAGCGTGGCTCCCAAGCAGAAGATCAGACGCACCACGGCCTCCTACCCCCTCTGCATCAACCACGCTGCCAATCAACAGCATGCCAAAGGTGCTCCATTCATGCTTACAGCTCTATGTCCGTTCAGCTGGCAAAATAAGTACAAAACCGTGCCACTAGTAGTTTGTAAGATCAGATTGTGGCTTGATTTTTGCGTAATATTGCCGGCTGAACGGATATGCGGCTGTAAGTATGAATCGACCCTTATCAGGCTTTGCCATTTTGCATACAAGTTGAAATGGAGTAGTCTTCAGTCACTACTACTGTTGCGAAATTATTGGGATTGATCGTAAAATACCAAAGGGGAGCATCCTTGTGTAAATCCATTATCCGTCGTGCAATAAATTTTACTTAAGAAAGTGTAGAGGGGAAAGATCTCCCACTGGTACAACACTTATATAACCACACATTACGTCATATCCCTTCACACAAAATAACCCTGTATTTATTTGTGCTTGGGCTGTTTCTAAAAGCCATTTCAAACCGACGTGAAAATACCAATGAATGTATTTGGGCCAGGGTTTTTTTTTCAAAAAAAATTGTGAGCAAAATTGAGCAAAATTTCAATTTCAGTGAGCAAAATTTCAGATCGGTGAGCAAATCGTAAATTTGCTTGATTACGTTAATTACTTGGTTATCGCCATACGCGTACCCAGAAAAACGGATTTATTTCACTTTTAACGCCAAAAGCGGCACATATTAGCACATTTAATAAAAAAAACGCTAATTTTTTTGTGAAGTGGGTCCAAAACACCAAAAAGTATACATTTGGTGGGCCAGCGAGGGTCCATAAGCTATCAAATATGAAAATATTACAAAAAATTTTTTGACATTGGGCACCGTTAAATGACTACAATCGTCATTATTCGAGACGTTTCAGACTTCAGAGAATTTTGGGACGGGCAACGAAATTAATGCTGCTAATGAAATTTCTTTTATTGTGCTGCCCTAAAGTAACTAAATAACTCATCTTTTAAAAAATTGAGTAATAATTGAATAGTGTGTGTTTTAGACTTGGGCGATAGTCAAGAGGCGGAAGACTTTGTGCCAGTGCGGGACGGCGGATTCTCCACCCCCGTGGCCGCCTATGTGAATCTGAGCTCGCAAAGTCTCAACGAGAGCATGCAGCCCGACGATACGGCCGCGCCAGGGGGGGCTGAGAACAGCGGCGCTCCGCAGATAAAACCACGCCCCTCGGACATTGATCGATCGCTGATTGGTGCCGTGGAGGAAGTGGACAGGTCACCTGAGCCCGCCACAGCCAGTCAGATGCCCACTGCCCCCCCTAAGCCTGCCAAAGCTGAACGACCCTCTGTGCTATTCACTGTGGCCGGGCCAGACCCAACCACGGGGGAGGCCCAGCCGCCGGGCAATAGCCTGGACTCGACCAGCTCTAGTGACTCGTCCAAGCAGCAGTTCTTCACGCCCTCAGAGGCCGGCGTTCTACCCTGGCCAAATATCATCGGCCTAGAGTCCACCGGCGGGGGCGGGTTGGCCGAAATTGGCCGGGATCCGGCCAAAATTTGCCTCAGCTGTGCTGCCTATGATGATGATTTTATTAAATTTTTGAAAAAGATTGATAGTAACAAAGAAGTAGGTGTCCTTGTTTGCTGCTTGCCTATTGTTTGAATTCAGCGATATCTAAATATAATGTGACCCTGTGGCTCAGCGAGTTGCAAAGTCTAGTGGTTAGTGAATGGAATCCGGCTACTCGGTTCACGTAATCGCGTTGAACAAGAGATCACAGACTCAGTGTTTTGGCCATCCCAGCAGTCTACGTTCACGTTCATAGGATCAGGTAAATACGTACCTCACGCTACCGGCAGCAGGGGTTGCTGTAGTAAATTGTGAAGTGGCACGCCTGAAACTTTAGGACAAATTAAACCAATTGAGACTGTAGATTACATGTGTTTGGTTAACTCCTTTTCCCTCACAGAAGGCTGCTTCGACCGCCCCCTAGACACAGACAGGGAATTGCGGACGGTGGGGGGGATATAGGGGATATATCCCCCCTTTTTGCCCGGAGCAAAGGAAAATTTTTTGCAACCGCTTACCAAAAATAACCGTAAATTGACGAAATTTGGCCTAAAAATTGAAAAATTTTCTCCGGAGGCTGCTCGCCTCCGGAAACAACGGGCTGAGTTAATTTTGCTTCGCTGTTTCATATCGCTACTGCTGTTACATGTTCAACATTGCGTGAAGTACCCATTAGTTATTACTATTAACTAAAACATTTGTGCCTTTGTTAGTTTGTTAAAGGGGGTCTTGTACCTTCATTCTGACTAGCCTAGCCGGCATATTTTTAGGCCAATTTTATGGAGGTGGACGCGATGGGGGGGCGGCGACCAAAATGGGGGGCGCACCAAATTCACGATAAAACACTATTTTTAGATGAAAAAATGGGTCTTATGCTTTAAATGTTACGCTTTTATACGTTATAATAGCTACACTGTTACCAAGTTTAACGAAAAAGGGCTAGAAAACCCTACGAAGGCGACATCGCTACAGCTAAAAAGTCGCAAAAACTTTCTTTCGGAAAAAAATTTCAGGCTATGGGTGGGGGGGCACCCCATCTGAAATGGGGGGGGGGGCGCGACCAAAATGGGTGGGGGGCTCCGGACCAAATGGGGGGCGCGCCCCCCCCCCACTGAAAGTATGCCAGGCCTAGTCTTGTAAATACTTAAGTTTTTTTAAAAAATGACGTTTGTTTCGTGTCCCGTCCCTAGAAGCTAGGTTTTTTTAGGCCATAGCTAAGCTGTGGCCTAAATTGTTTCGGATTGGCCTAAATTTCTTCAGCGATCGAGGCCAGCTGGCCTAAACTTTTTCAGCTGCGGATGCATAAAAATTTTCCGATACGTCTCCAGTTGACCATATTTGGCCTAAAAATCAAAAATTTCCCCAAATTTTTCTCTGGGGGCTGCCGCCCCCACACCCCTGCAACTTTGTGGTCTAGTATTCTGTATTCTAGTATTCTAGGACCGCCGCTACTTTGTGGCTTAATTATTTCGAGTTTGTTAACGCGAATTTAAGTATTAAATTTGCTAAAAAGTGCAATTTACCTCATTACAAAAAATCATTCTCCCGAAATTTTTTTAATTACGCCATCGTTTTTCGAGCCGTATATATTCATCGAAAGCAGCGTGGCCGACGGTCGATCACAACCAGTAACGCAGTTTGTGAATATAGCAAAAAAGTCAAATAAGGTAGAATAAGTTTATGCTGTATCCCCCCCTTTTTGGAGGTCACGGTCCGCCCCTGCAGACAGGTGTACGAGCTCCCCTCCACCAGAATATTTGAAGGGGTGGCTAAATTTGCCAGAATTAATTCCTCCGAACCCCACCCCCTTCCTACCCATATATGGACCGTACCCAAGGTCCGCCAGGTCAAAGGATACCCCCATGCTGTCTATCTTTAGTTATTTGTCGTGTCTGTGTGTTTGTGTTTATGTATGTATATGTGTTTTTCAGAACCATAGTCCATCTAGCCCTACCTCACCCTCGCCCGTGGCCCCCCGACCGCCCCTCGGAAGTCGTCGTTCGGTGTCGGAGAGTGAGACGGTGGGGGGCGGTAGTCTGCCCACGTCCCCTCGTCATGCCCCCGTCCGCACCCCCGACCACCAACCAGGCACCCCCCGCATTCGCCACTCCATGTCCTTCTCCTTTGGCGAAACTGTGTCCAATGTCACCAGCTATTTCGTGCATGGACTCACCGGTATGTGGACACTATGGCTGCTATTCATTCAGTATCACAAGCATGCACACATAACAGTGTACTGTAGTGCATTGCGCCTTGACGGTCTGCCTTCCCTTCACTGATAGTATAGTCGCGTGTGAAGTAGCACCCCTAAGGCTTCCATGGCATGTGTCGCCAATGAGCTTCACAGCAGACCTTGCGCACGCCGGATGATAAGGATGGTGTTATTAGTGGACAAGCCTACAACACTTTTATACTAGTTTTTATGTACCTATTTCTTTCTTTTACCATTCTGATCTATATCTTTATATTGGTTTTAATGGTGATCAGAATCGTCTGGTCAGTATGATTAAAGCCATAGTTAATCAATCTAATCTAATCTAATCTATCCTTGTTTTAGGCATCCTGCAAACGGCAGCGGACAGCCAGTTCGGGCCAGTGGAGGAGGACGAGGGGGGCTCGGGGAGTGAGTCGGAGGACCCCCTGGATAGTTCCCCGTCCCAGCCCCCCGCCGACCCCGCCAACCCCCTGTCCCCCTTTCACCGCATGCTCATTCCCAAAGACCCCTTCATGTCCCCCCTCTACGCCCCTGACCAACTGCTGGCTAAGATGCCGCCCTTTTATATCATTGTGAGTCAACCAAACAAATACACTAGTCAACAACCGAGCTTGTGTCCAGTTAATGATTGCAGTCAAGACCACATCTGAGTCATGCTGTTCTGCTGCTACCAAAAGCATCCGTTTAGAATTAGTTTATGACGTAGCTCCTCTATATAGATTGTTAATAATAATAAGTAAGTAAAGCAGTATCTATTTCGTGTAGCCTCATCTGCAGCCTAAAATTTTGGCCTAAATTTTGGTAAAAATTACATAAAACTGATAATAACACCCATTTTATTTAAAAGATCATCTTACACAAATTTTACTTGTTTTTATTATACCTTAACTAATTTTGTAGCGAAGCCCCCTTCCGTTAGGAACTGTGGTTGCATAATCCGGGATGGTTGCAGGGCTGCCACCTGGACCCCCTGCTGGACGACTCGGTGATGTTCGCCCGGCGCCTCCGGGATGCGGGAGTCCCGGTGCAGCTGGACCTCCTGGACGCCCTGCCCCACGGCTTCCTCAACTTCACCGGGCTCAGTCGCGAGTGCAAGCTGGCCTCAAAACTATGTCTACAGTACATTCGCACCGCCTTCCAGATGCCCTCGGCCCAGTCCAACTCGTCCACACCATCCTAGGGAGCCAGTCAAGGCATCGCCGCTCCGGCAAAATGTAGACGACCATGCCTCCTGATCCACCAAAAATACTATAAATTTTGCAAAATTTTCGAAAAGTTTACCCATAAGGGTCTATTCATACTTCAATAGGGCATACGGACAAACGGACATAGGGCACACGGACAAAGCGCGTTTCGTCCGTTTTTTCAATTCATACTTTTTAGGGCAAACGGACATTGGGACGTACGGACAAACGGACATAGGGCACACGGACAAAGCGCGTTTCGTCCGTTTTTTCAATTCATACTTTTTAGGGCAAACGGACATTGGGACGTACGGACATACGGATGTATGGGCATACGAACAAAGGTGCGATTCATACTTTTGAGCCGTATGTCCGTTTGTCCGTATGCCCTACAATTTCGGGCAGAGTTGAACTGAATGTAACTTTGCCGGACATACGGACAAAGTGAAATTGTGCCGTTTTATACGGATGAACGGACATACGGCTGAAGGGCAAACGGGCACACGGCTGAACGGACGAAAGTATGAATCAAACAGCCGTTCTGCCGTTCATTTTGTCCGGATGTCCGTTCGTCCGTTCGAATGTCCGTGTAGAAGTATGAATCGAGCCTTAAAGTGCTTTTTTTACTAAATTTGGCCCAAATTCTCGGGACGCTCCCTCCGGCTCCTCAATTTTGGGAGGAGGGTGACCCCCCATCCCTCCCCCTACATGTATGCTTATACTTGAGCTACGCAAACGGACAAGGGGTAGTTTTGTTGTTGCTTTTGTTGTGCTGCTGACCAGCTCGACTCTTCAGCTGCGCAAACGGACATACGCCATACTTTTTTGCACAAAGCAGTCTTGACAGTTTCACACGTATATACAGATATACGGACATTGTGTAATTGATTGAGAGCCGTATGTTGATCTGCCCGAGCAAATGGTGCTATATCCAGTCATCCCTGTGTCCTATGTCATACTCAAGTAGAAATCCATCCACCCTTAATCAGTTTTTGATGTAAATTAAGATATGCTTATGAGCACCAGTTTACAGCTGTATTTTTGTCACAATTGCTCCATTTGTGCACTTTGTCGGTGAGAACATTTGGATGTGAACAAACTAAAACTATCTTGCGATAAGCTACCTAGGTTTGTTGTTACTGTCAATTGATTGAATTTCCAATTGGTTCAAGTCGAAACCTAGTTAGTATGTAGAACAAGACAAATTAAGCCGGTGCTATACTTTCCAAAGCTCGGCTTTGCTTTGACGCGCTTTGAATTGAAGTCAAAGCTGGCATCGTTTTGGAGTCGCAATGCCCAGCATCGCTTTCTTTTAAAACGAGCTTGGCTTCAAAGCAAAGCTGCGCTTCAAAGCGACGCTGCGCTTTGAAAATTAAAATTTAGCTTTACTTTCGCACCAAAATGTCAGCGCGCAACAAGTTGTTGCTGCTGTGGTTGATTTTAAATGCGAAACAGGCGCAGCGAAAGTAGGTAACGTCTTAAAGCAACGGCATCGAAATTCGAAACCCGTATTTTTGGGTGCTTCTTTCTACAAACTCATTTAAAAATTTCAAAGTTTAATATTCTGAAATATAAAAACCAAATATATTTTGAAAGTAAAATGAAAAAGAACTAAGACAGTACTAATAATAAAAAATATGCATAAAATGACATTATTATGCGATTTAATACAAACGTGGACAATTCCAACGCGCTTTGAAGCGCTTCGAAAGTTGAAATGAATTCAACTCGGGCTGCTTCGAAGCGCGTCGAAGCAAGGCGCGGCCTGGCATTGGAAAGCGTGGGAACGCTTTGGACGCTTTGAAACAAAGCTAGGCCTCGCTTCGAAGCCAAGCTTGGCTTTGCTTTGAAGCGCTTCGAAGCGTTCCAAAGCGTTTCCACGCTTTCCAATGCCAGGCCTCGCTTTGCTTTGAAGCGCTTTGAAGCGCTTCGAGATTTTTGTGAAGTATAGCAGGGGCTTTATAGTAATGAAAAGTTTCAGAACTCGCCCAATGTGATAACCCTTGAGTCGGCATCTAAACTGAGGTGGTAATTTTTCACCGCTGTCCAATGTGATATTTGTGATCAAAAATATGATTCTTAATTGACTGTCAGTTGCCTGTAAATTTCGCTGTAATTCGTGCTGCAATGGTATTACTGTATTGCTCAGGGTTGCAATGTGCCGTACTGTACGGGGTCTTGGGATTAAAACACAACTTGTTCAGGATGTCGAGAGTTAGGCAGAATCGTCTTCTGTGGCTGGCCGAATTAAAGCCATAAGTATGTGATCCCTATAAGTTGTATGGTTTCAGTGATTATTTTATGAAATGATATGAAATGAAATTGTTTAGTAAGAATAAATTGCATATTATCCCATACAGAGACTTTATACGCCGACTGTTGCATCAGAATATAATTTTTAGAAATAAAAAAAAACATGAAAAACGGTAACTGTCAATGAGTGAAATCAGTGTAATTAATGAAAAGTAGCAGGGTTCATTCGGCACTTGAGCATTTTTTGCTCAGATTTTAGGTTTGAACGTTCAGAGACACGGTCTGAACAGGTTGAGTCTTAATGACAACCCTTTGGGGCCTTTTCATACTTTGCAGTCAATGCGATAGATTATACAGATGTTGTAAGCGAAGGAATTATATGTCTCACATAATTAATATTGCTATTATCGATTTGTTGACTGTAAAAAATGACTGGCCCTATGCTAAGCTATTCTTGCCTATTCATACTTCCAGGTTCCAGCCGTCAGTTGGAATAGCCGTTGCAATTTAGTTGAGCAATAAAGTTGCCGCACAAGTGTCCTCTCTATTCTGGACGCTATACCGCCGCACTGTGGCCACTGGAAGTGTGCTTTGATACAAAAGTAGCTGCTCAAAACTGTCAAAACCAATGTAATGTTATTATTAAATCAAATGGAACATGTACTGTTATTTTGTGATTTCCGGTTTATTGTTGTCATGATAGTGTATACACTATACACTCAGTTTTTGTCTGCTGGCTTACAAACAATCGGGTCAAACAATCTTACATTGAATCGACGGTTCAAAATCGAGTCTGACTTCACAGCCACATGTTCAAAGTTCATTCAATAAGAGTACTAAATCACTAAAATCACACAATGTCGCCGTTGTTTCGGTTATATTATATAATATGGTGGGGTGTTTTGTTCACAATTCTTGTCAAGATAACTGGACATACGGTTGTAAGTATGGTTCGCTTGCAACACTTGATTGGTGACTAGGGATCGGTATTGGGTGTAATCTTTTTCCGTGCCATCCCTCGTCGTCACAGCAGCCAAGGCGTGCATCAGAAAATTACAGAAATCATACAGTTTTTTCATTATTGTACTGAAGACGTGGAAATGTTCATTGAACTACATAATATGTTAGCTATATTTCAAACTTACACATTTTGTCCTCAAGTGCACACCAATTATATCTAAAAGGTTTGTGTTTTAAGTATTTAACTATTCAAAACTGTGTCATATTTTCATTCGTATTATTTTGCAAGCTTTTTACCATATCCTGTTCAAATGTTTTTTTAGTATTTTTGCATGCCGTCCGCCAACTAACGTACGGGCATTTCTATTGTAATCTTTTTCTGTGTTTTATAATTGTATTATAAATTATTTATTTATTTTATGTGTATTTTAATGCTCAAAATTAGTTTTAAAATGTTCCGCGTGGTCGGAATTGTGTGTAATTGTGAACGCAGCTGGATGTCTTGTGATTGTTTGCCCTTTCTTCAGGTTGACTGACAAAACAGAGACTATTGCAATTGTCCGTTTTACTAGCTTAAGGGGGTAGTGTCGCGAAAGCAGTTTTGCTCATAGGCTGTGAAAATAGAACTTTTTGTTTTGAAGTAGTACATGCAATGAGAAGCTAGTCCAACGCTGTATGGTATCAAATAATTACTGCCAAACATCACACTATCAATATTGACAAATATCTTGGACCAATCGTCATTAGTAAGCCAGACATCACACAATAGGGACATAAAAGTTCGAAAAATCAAGCCAGATATCAGATTGGCCAGCTTGTGAAGTACACATCATGTGTGGACGCACAATTTTTTGCGACAAATAAGAAAAAAAATTGAAGGTTCGTTTTTCTTCTGATTTGAAAATAAGCGTCTAGATTTTCCACAATTTATCATTATTGCTATTACTATTTTACAGTTTAAGTACACCTTCACAGTTCAAACTAGTATTACTCCACAGCCGTTACAGCAATCTGCACTAAATTTTGTGTGCATAAACTACAACATATGTGCTATTAGTCTGTGTAAAAAAACTAAACAGAAAAATTGATAAATGTGACTAAAAAATGGAATGTGAATAGGTTTTTTTTTTCGTCATTTTTCCGACTTTGAGACATTATTGCAAACTATATGCTGCACCAATTTTGCTGAAACTTGGCAAAATAATTTGGCTTTTGGTAGATTTTTAAAATATAGAAGAACAATTTCTAACATTTTACTGAACAAGTTTTACAGTCGCGCAAAATCGACTGCTTTCGCGACACTACCCCCTTAAGTTGCGTCACTTATGTCAGGTTTCCTCTTCAGAAAGCGGCTGTAGTAAGTGTAGATGTTATATTAAAGTAGTTTTCTATTGTTTGTTTGTTTGTTTGTTGTGTTGAACTTTTTCGTATAAAGCTCCGAGTGCGTTGATAAAGTGGTCAAAATTTAAAAGTCTGCGATCACTTTTAGATCTATTTTGGCAGTTCTTTTGAAATTATTATTTGAGAACTAAACTTTCAATTTAATGATTATTAAGGTAGCCATTAAGTTGGTAAAAACTTTGACTGCCATAAACGAATGTAAATTGAAAATTAACTGGCAAATTAATTAATTTAATTGAAAATGGCCTATGACGTACAGCGCACTGAAGGTTTATACGAAAGTGTGTTATCCAGAGTCTGCGCGCTGATTGGTCTCTTCCTCGGGTCTGTTTGCAGAGTGTCTGACTCGGACTCTTTCTTCTAAAGCCTGGTTCATACTCGTCCCTAAGCGTTGTCCCTGTCCTTAAGCGTTGTCCTTGTCTCTGTCCCTAGGTGTCCTTGTCCCTGTGTCCTCATGCTTTGTCTCTGTCCTTAAGAAATGTCCCTAAGGTGTATAGGGAATGTCCTTGTCCCTGTCCTTAGCGGTGATTGATTCATACTGCTTGAGGACAAGGGAATAGTCTTTCTCACATGAACTAATGCTCAAACGTCATTGGATAAACTGTGTTTTGTTTTAAGTACCTTGAAAAAGTTATCAACCCTATTTATAGGCTGACAAAAAAAGAAAATCCAAAATTTGGAATATGGGATTCGAACTTTGACGCATAGGTTGAAAAGCAAAAATCGTAACCACTCGACTTCCAAGGCATAGAAACTGGAACACCAGAACATCTTTATGAACTTACAGGATGTTTCAAGTTGGTATAAAAATTGAAAACCAAATATTTTTCACGAAAAAATGTGTCAAATAACCCAAAAATAACGATAGAATTAATACCGCCACACGAGCCCACGACATTCTTTCACTAGCAGTCGAGATAGTCCGTGATTGGCTGTTCTTCGTGTCACATGTAGCAACTGCCCAATTTTGATTGGACGAGTTGCTTAGGGACAGGGAAAAAGTAGAACATTGCTCAGCATTGCTTAGGGACATAGGGACAGTCCCTATGGCTGCTTAAGGACAGTCCCTAAGCTGCTTAGGGACAAGTATGAATCAAAAGCAGCTTAGGGACAGGGAAAAAGAAAAGGACACCATAAAAGTATGAATCAAACTCGCATAAGGTCAGGGACATTTCTTAGGGACAAGGACAGTCCTTAAGGACGAGTATGAACCGGGCTTAACGTCAAACGCGATAATTAATTCACCGAAAACGAAGGTTTATTGTCAAGAAAGGGAGAGGGGATTCTGACCGACAGAAGACAGCATGGACGTGAAGCAAAGCAACTATCCACAATCATGCAGCACTTTAATAACAATTGTCTTCAGCCATTTTGTTCTATGGCACATATCAAAACGCAGAGTTACACAAGACTACAGCAGGACAACATTTTATTGATGTTTTTTACCTTTCAATTAAACATTTTGAGATATTTTTATACATTTTACCTAACAAATTTAACAAAAAACAAAATTATTATCAAAACATTAAAGTTCTTTTTGTGGCCGACCAATCTTGAGCAATTCCACATCGAAAATTAAGTAGGCGTTGGCTAAAATATAATCCGATTTTATGAGAAAATTAGAAAATACGTATTTCGCCAATCTGATTGCGAATATCCGAAAGATTTAGGATGTTTTACGATGAAAAAGGAAGCAGGACTGGCTTATGTGATATGTCTCCACCCGATTCATCGAACAAATATGTAGGTATCTTAACAGTCCAAAATTTTATCCAAACATTTTCAAAGAGGATCATTACGTTTCGGTTAATCTGGCCTGAGCTAGTGCTGCTTATGATACCTAATAATAGTCTTGTTAATTGCCAAAGATGTTTGTAGTTGTATCAAGAGTACTGTCCAGCCTGCGTGTGTTCTAGCGCAGGCAGATGCGCTTGTCGTTTTCAGGCCACATGTTGACATTTTCTGCAGCATGTGGCGTGAAAACGACCACTGCATCTGCGACATTTTCTGCAGCATGTGGCGTGAAAACGACCACTGCATCTGCATGTGCTAGAACACAGGCAGACTGGAGAGTGTCTCACTGTTTTTCTATTGAGCGTGAGACGCTATTATGTACTCTTGGTTG
>JASANF010009671.1:0-51958 GCA_030248245.1 Trissonchulus sp. WLG1_4
AAACGTGACCTTTTAGCCAATTTTAAAATTGATTCACATGGTCTGGCCTGCTTTTAGTTAGTTACTTTTCTAAAAAAAGCTCAATTATGGCAGGATTGAAAATATGTTACTGTAATTATATTATAAGTTCAACTAAGACTACATATTATTGTCTCGGTTCACCATTGTATCGGAAGTCGGAGAACTTCTGCCTGTGTTCTAGCGTTCATATGCTCGTCGATTTCGGCCTGCCTGTTTTTAAAAATAAAATTTGTTAGATAACAAATCAAGTAATTAAAGTTAGAATATAATTACAAACTCATAGCTAGGTTGCCCGAAAAGCATAGCGGTTGACAATTATTTTTGTTAACTTTCGAGGAAATTACATGAGAGAAACACTGATATATGATTTTTTTTTAATTTTTAAAAAGTTAACTAATTTTGCTCAAACTTTGTTAAAATTTCCCGAAAAGGTAGGAGCAAACCCTTTGTGATGTTTTTGTAAGAAAACTAGGAAATAATAATGAGTTGTGTATTAACACGTTATCACTTTCCATTGGTTATTCAATGCAACTGCAACTATCTGCTGAAAGTGTAGATTTTGAAGAAGTCTACGCGTTAATTGGTCCATCTTCTTAACAAAATTAAAACAGCAAGACCAAAAACCACGGCCTCCACTGCCTGCGCTAAAATACAGGCAAGGGCCTGTTGCTCAACTGCCTCTTCTTCTTATTATTATTATTTCTTGCAGTTGTAACAATTGTAAGTGAAAAATCAGGTGATTTGTAATGAATTTATGCAAAACAGTAAACCCGTCAAAAGTTTCGGCGGCTCTCTCCGGCTAAATTTTAAGGACCCCCTGATTAACCAAAAATACCCCAAATTTAGCGAATGTTTGTAAAGTTTTGACAACAAAAATGTGCAAGCTTCACAAAACTGCCTACATTTTCTGGTCCCTTTCCTATGGCTTCAAGATTTTGGGGGTCCCCATCCTCCTTTGTACATGTGTGGATTTATATTGTGAATTCGTAACAAATCATTGGATAATTTTGATTTGGACTAATAATTCTTTAAATTTGTGATTTTAGAATTGCAATTTTTACAGTTGTAGGACTTGTAACGTTGAGCAATATGTATGTACTATTGCTTTAAATGACTCAAATAGTCAACTATGTACACAAAACTGCTTTGTTTCAGCGAAGTCAGCTACGCAGCCTGAAAATAAGCAGAAGTCATCGGTGGAAAATTCAGATGTAGAAAAAGTGACAATGCCACATGGGTTCCAGTTAGTTTTCGTGTTGTTAATAATAGACGCATCGCACAATGACAATCATATGTGGTTCCATACACCAAGGCAGTGAATGTTTTCATGCTTATTTTCGTGGTACGCAGTGCACAGCTATTGCATATTTTGCAGCTGCTGTTTCATTTGTGTCGGACCTAACAGCTGTTAGCAGCGTTACAGTTGATAACATAGTTCGAGAAGGTCACAACCTTTTTGTAGATATTATGGAAGCAATGCATTGTAATGTTGGTCGTCCGTTAAGTCATTTTGAACTACCGAGTAGAATTTATTCGCACGGATGCAATCTGAACTACTGCTAGAAATAGAACCAGATTTATACTCAGGTTTAACACTATCGCTAAGTAGCTGTGACTTGTCTACCAATGATGCTATTAGTGCGGGAGTTTATGATTTACGTACGGCTTTACATTTGCTTCTGAGTGCGTTTCTTTCTTGCTTTGTTTTGACTATAGGTGACTATGCAGTATCAGGCGCAATATCTAATGTACATTTTTTGTTTGATTCTCACTGCAATGTTATTCCCGTATGCATCTCTGACTACATTTGAAAGTGAATGTGAATTGTAGACTGCATTTTCTCGTTACGTGCGCAACAATGTACCTTTCATGTTTATGATTGTTTTCGGAATAGTGTAGTATTTAATAGTTTGAATGAATGTAGATAGATTTGTGAATACGTTTGAACCACATCATGAGGCGGACCGATATGCTGAGACTTTAAATAGTTTGTCAGAAGATAGTGTAGAAAGCATGGAAGTAGTGAGACGAGACTAACTTTTTCACACATCCAGTCGATGACATAATAGATAGAGCTTCATCAAGATTACGTAAACTCATGCTTCGAAAAATGTTTAAATCAGTTTCATACCTTCTGCTGCAGTTTGCCAGAATATTGCAGCTGTACGTTTGTCAAAGACTGTTATTTTGTGATCAAAAATATACTTTGGGACAGCTGAGCGATATGCGCTGTGGCACTAAATGTCACACAGTGTGATGTTTTGTGCTACTGTTGCAAAACTAGGATTGGAAAAAATGAGCTACCGCCAAAAGCGTCAGCTAACAGTTTGCGTATGGATACAGTGCCGATGGCACTGAGTTGTCTTAACATTGTGGAAAAACGATTTATAACACTGGTACAGACATATCTAACACTAGTTGTTCTACCAGGCGGACAGTATGCAGAAACAGGTCTTGCAATTCATTTTCCACATTCTCCCTCTGATTCGCATAAACTTATTTCTACTGTAGACGAAAATAGTGGTTGCATTTGTGTTTCGGGAAACATTCAATCAATAATTTCACCTTCAAAAATTACTGCAGCACTTGAATGGCTGAAAATTCACAACCCACTTTATTGTTTTGTTAATATTGACAGTGACATAGCTGCAAATGGGGTCAATGAGCAAATAGATGACATTGATGACTTGAATGAATGTGGTGTGACAAATGTTGAAAATGAAACTGTTACAATAAATTTTCCACATAGTGAAAGTCGTCCTTTAAGTTATATTGATAACCCTGACGCTGAGCCCGGTGCTTTTCCATGGTTGTTTCCAGCAGGACGGTTTCATTATGGAGACTGTAGAACTGTAAAAATATCTCTACTGCAGTACTATCAGACAAAATTTCTTCACGAATGCCCACTTTTTCGACTTGATATTCCCTATTTAATAGTTAGTTTGAATAATTTTGAACGTTTCAAATTAAACAGCATTATTTCTGTATACATGAGCATGTTGAAACCGCTGCGTGATGAAACTGGTTGTGTAGAATTACGGCCTGCAACTGCTGCTGACGCGTTAGAATCTAGGAAGGAAAGAAATGCTCTAAGACCAAACGTTGTTAAAAGTTACATGTTTGCTAAGAATATTAGAGGAACAGCAGCGTATTGGCGTAACGAACTGTGGAATTTGCTTGCAAGAATTCGTACACTGGGTACACCTGACCTTTTTCTCAGTTTAAGTGCAGCAGATTTGCACTGGACACAATTTTCTGACCTGCAAAGTTTTGAAATTGGACTATGCAATAAGTACGGTTTGAAAAAACATTAATAACTTGCCTAAACAAGATCCTGTATTGAGTGCTATTGCTTTTGAAAGACGCTGGCGCGCTTTGCTAAAGTATATACTGAAAGGAAAATTCAAACCGCTCGGGAAAATAACAGATTACTGGGCGCGAGTAGAATTCCAAAACAGAGGATCACCACATATACACCTATTTCTTTGGATATCAGATGCTCCTTCACTTTGGAAAGGCTCATCTGTAGAATGTGTGAAAGCATACATTGATAAAATTATCAGAACGGATTTGCCGGAAACTGAAGAATTGAGGACCTTAGTGGTAAACTTACAAACTCACAGTCACTCATTCACTTGCAAATCGACACGTGGTGGGTGCAGGTTTAAGTTTCCTAAACCTACAGTCAAAGAAACAAGAATTATTGAAAGCAGATTTGGAAAATCGGGTCATTCTTTTTACGAAACTATGCGTCCACAAAATTCGACATGGGTAAATGCTTACAATCCGTATATTCTAAAAGCGTGGCAAGCTAATATGGACATTCAGATGGTGAACGGGACTTTAGGCATTGCTAATTATGTTTGCAAGTACGTATGCAAGGCAGAGCCTGATGAACTACGAAAAAGTTTAAGTGATATAGTCACAGACGCTGCATGTAATTCTACAGCTGCTGAACGAGAATGTTTATTTAAAATTGGCCTGTGTTTGATAAAAAACAGAAGACTCTCTGCTCAGGAAGCTGCATTTAGAATTTGTCATCTCAATTTAGTATATAGTTCCAGAGATACCGTTTATGTGAACTCGACATTTCCTAACAAACGTTTGAAACGATTGAAAAAAATTACAGAAATAGAAGGTATGGATGACAAAGCTACAGACATTTTTCAAAATAACATTTTTGATTACTATGAACAGCGACCAACAGCGCTGGAAAATATTTGCCTGTTTTATTTTGCTAGCTGGTATAATGTGGTGCTTGAAACCAATACCAGAATAAAAAACACGAATTTGGTTTTGATAAATGGTTTAGGCAAACTGAAAAAACGCACTAAATTTCGTTGCGTTAGAACCCCATATTTTTCGCCAAACAGTGACGCTTATTATTACCATTTACTTGTGCTTTACATTCCGTTTCGAAATGAACACAGTTTGATGCATAATTTTTCGACTCCAAAAGATGCTTTCATGTCATGCAAAAACAGAATCAATATGTCTCAAATAAGAAAATGAGTTTCTATTGTTAGAAATTAATGACGCTGCCACAAGGCTTCAAAGTTTGCGCATTTTAAGCGAGTCCCACGTAACCGAATACGCTGAAAGCAGCGAGGAGGCAAATGAGTTTGAAGCTCTTGATCAAAACGAAAACTGCGTGCCTAATTACTTTACTGAGTGTGCAACACAAGAATACAATTTTGATGAAATAATGGACAACAATCGCGAAAGTCAAACTTGGTTTCAACTAAGATCGGGTACAACGAATTTGGAACGAGCTGTGTCGAACTTTACTGAGGACCAAACATTTGCTTTTCAATTTGCTCTCAATTACGTGCGCTCTTCTACGCAGCTACTCATGTATTTGGGAGGGGAAGCAGGGACGGGAAAAAGTTTTTTGTTGACTACCCTTATAAATTCTATTCGGTTGATGTATGAATCCGTTGAATCTACTGTTGTATGTGCACCTACTGGCAAGGCAGCCATTAATATTCAAGGAACTACAGTACACAGTCTTTTAAAGTTACCTGTGCAGCACGGATATGAACCCCAATACACTGAGTTGTCGAACATTGCCTTGAAAAATCTGCGTTCAAAGTTTAAAAAGGTGAAATGCATAGTTATAGACGAAATAAGCATGATAAGCGCTCAAACATTATGCTTCATACACCGTCGCCTCTGTTGTATTTTACAAAACGACTTGCCTTTCGGGGGTTTGCACATTATTGTTTGTGGGGACTTTTTTCAATTGAGACCGGTCAGAGGTAATTATGCGTTTAAATGTCAGGAACTTTGGCACGTGTTTACTCCAATTTTTTTGAAACAAAATGTACGGCAATCGGGCGATACAGAATATGCATCACTACTGAAACGAGCTCGGTTGGGTGCATTAACTTCTTATGACGTAGACGTACTTACTCAGCGTATAACTTCGTTTCCATCTGTGCTAGCCGGCGATTCGGATATTTGTTTATTTCCCACACGAAAAAAAGTTTCTAATTTCAATGAACAGTTTCAAAATCAGTTAGATCAAACTATCAAACTAGTTGTCGCAGAAGACGTTTACAGTCGGTGCGATGTATCGTCTGGATGTACTGTCAGTGCTGAGCATATACCTGAACAAGATTCCGACGCCGGTGGCCTAGCAAAGGAGTTGCATATTTCTCTCGGTACTAGAGTAATGTTGGTTAAAAATCTGCTTATAGAAGATGGACTAGTGAACGGTGCTTTGGGTAAAATAGTGTATTTTGAATACAATGATAGCGAAACATTAGAATCTATTCATGTTGTTTTTGACGCTGAAAATGTAGGATCTCTACTAAGATCTGAAATTTCTGGAGGAGTTCCGCTTCATATATCTTCTATTGATTATGCATACAAAGGTCGTTACATGACAAGACTTCAGTTTCCGTTGGTACCGGCTTGGGCATGTACCATACATAAAGCTCAAGGAATTTCTGTAGAATCTGCAGTAATTGATATTGGAACGTCTATTTTTTCTGCTGGGCAAGCATATGTCGCATTAAGTCGTGTTAAAACTTTAAAGGGTTTAAAAATTCTAGAACTTAATCCTGCTAAAATTTACCCTGCTGGCGAAGTTATTCTAGCCGAGATAGAAATGATCAATCGATTTGAACGTTTAAAAAAGGAAACCGTTAGCCTATAAATTAATAATAAGAAATATCTTAATTTTGTGGGTATACAGTCTGTTTTTTTCACTATTATTTAGAATATGTTCTGCAATACTCGAGCGTCAAAGACGTGTTTGGTGTCGATTTTGAGCTCCAAACTACGACGAGCCTAAAGATCGTTATTCACGATGTTGGCGACGTGCGTTCCTACTCGTCCGATACCAAAAAGTACCGTGTGATGATGGTATATGATGAATCTGGCTACAGCATTGTGAACGTACATAAAACGGTGCTTTTGGATGGATATTTTCGCACTGGATTAACGTATGCTATTACAAACTTCAAGATTGATGCCAAGCTTCGAAAAATTATCCTCACTACTGCCACTCAGGTAGGATAGTGCTGCAATGTACATAATTGTTACTTTGAAAAGTTGAGGTGAAAAAGTAATCGCACTCAAGGTCTCACTCTGTAGATGTCAATTATTAAGTACAAGCAGGTGCACGTCTTAAAAATGCTGAGTACTTTAGTTCATAATTTATTCCCGTTTATAGGCGATAAAATGATGAAAACTAACTCATTCAACTACAAAGAAGTTGAGGTCAAGTTACTGACTTTCTTTTTACTTTTTGCTTTTTACTTAAGAGCCTTAAGTAAAAGTTTCAGTTTATACAGATCGTATTTTAGATTTTTTACTTAATCCCTTAAATAAAACTACAAAACGATTTTACTTTTTGCTTTTTACTTAACCGATCTTCCCAATCAGAATGCTCTAAACCAAACAGAAGTATGTATATTGAGCTTCATATTATAGAGAACGTACTTTTTCACTTTTGGCCTTAAAAAAGTAGACAGAAGTTCTAATATTCACTTTTTACTTTTGTAGTCTACTATATATTATACTCTAACAGAAGCTTCGCCTACTGAGCTTCATTTTATTGGTTAGATTTGCTTTTTGACATACAACAACACCAATAAGCTTGCTATAAGTAAAAAGTAAGTCTGGGTGAACATTTTTGCCGAAGTAAAAAGTAAAAAAAAGTCAGTGTGCACGAGGGCCTAATACTTAACCAATGATGCGTTGATAAAAATTAAGAAAGTGATAATAGGTTACTTATTTTTCATTGATTTATGCGTTAGTTGAAATGACATCATAGAAGGTTTTTAAATGTTTTGGGAAATTTTTTGCGAACTTTCAGCAACATTGATTAAAAACTTTTAAGAAATTGAAAAATTTATATCTCAAAAGTTTCTCAAAGTACAAATGTCCGTAAACGTAATTACAATGCTTTTGTAATGTTTTTACAACCTATTAATTAGTAATCAGTTATTAACTTTATATAACCTGTTTGTCACTTATCAACGCATCAGCGGTTGTGTACTAAAGTTTGAACTTACCTATGCGCCGATTGGCCATGTGCTTTAAACAGAAAAACTTAAACAGGTAGGATTAACAAAATTAAATTGTTTGATCTGATTCACAGGGCTTAACTGTGGCATTGCTGAGAAGTCAGAATTGGGTATATTTAGGTCAGTCGGACGACACTCTTAAAGGCGAAACCGTCATTCAATATCCCATCCATAGATGAAGAAAAACGATTTACTGCAACGGCCGAGATATTGTCTTTGCAAAAAGCTCTTGAGCGCACCTCTGATCGTGGCCGCAGCACTGTGCGCGGAGTTGTGAGACATGTGTGTTATATTCATACGTGTTATATTCTTATTCATACGGATTTATACTGTTCTTGAATAGGGAAAAATATGCAATAGAGAAGCATTAGTAATGTTTTGACAGATAGTAATGTCAATGCAATATTTCGATAAACAATGTTAACACAGTGTTTTAGTAATAAAAATTAAAATTTTAAACGCTTTTTGTTTGAACTTTTTAAAACTTTTGCCATTGAAAGTTTTCTAGTACAGCAGTGAGTAGTGAGATGACCGTCAAACTTTTTTCATTGAGTGCTCAATGGTAATTGTGCTAGTGTTTTTCTGTATGATATTTTCAGATAAAAGCTCCTTTATCGGTCCAGTTACCTCATGAGACCGCTACCATTTGCGAAGTCGTTTTGGCGGATAATACTTGCGCAACAACAGTGAGCTTTTGGCGTCAGCAGGCCCAATTGGCAGCCAGAATTTTGTCAGTTGGACTTGAAGTTCAAGTGACAAACGTGCGCTCATATTTTTTCAAACGAAGAAACGAAATAATCCTGTCTTCCACAGATTTGACAGAAATTGAGGTTAGTTTTTGTTTCGCGCAAAAAAATTCAAGAAAAATCGACTAATGAAAATTAAAAGAATTACAAAATTAACACAACAAACTAGGTCGATTTTTGTAAAAAGCTGTATGAAAACTAAAACAGTCATTGTTTTCTGTTAATCAATGGATTTAGCATCATTCTCCGCGAAGATTGTTCTTAATGGGCTGTATATATATATATATATGTAGGGCTGTTACAATGCTTTCAAGGCGGCGCATCGAGAATCTGTTTTTTGGCGAATTATTTTTTCTGGAGCACAATTTTCATATGGTTCTTGAAGAAAAGTTGTTCAGAAGATGCTCAGGAATCGATTGTGTATTTTAAAAAATTAAAAAATCTAAAATTTGAAATTTGTTCTTGTGAAAATTTGTCTAATATTTAACCAAACTGGCCAGAAGAGCCAAGAAATAGAAGTAAAATAAATTAGTTTTCCTTTGGATGAATAGACAAACATAGTTGAAGCAAGCATCTGTCAAGTGCAGCCATTCATCTCGAAAAATAATAACATGCAGCAAGCCAAGCAACACCGTATGTATGTGAGTGAACATGCAAAATAAATTGTGAACACAGCTGATGTTTTAGATGCTGAAAGAAAACACGATTGTTGATGCTGTGGACTATGTGCCAAACAGTGATGTTCCTGAACGCAGCTGCTATTGCTTTATCATAACAGGTACAGCACCAGAAAAGGGAAGGGTTAATGAATGGTTTAAACGAAAATTACTTAAACCTATCTTTTCTGAAGATCAAATTGACAAAAAATTACCATTTTTTATTCCCTGAGCGGTGAACACCTGATGAGGAGTAACGTAGGGGGTGTACAATACCCTCTCTATTGGGTGTTGTAGGGGGTGTTCAATACCCGCTCTCTCATTCACATTCACATCAATGAAGTTGGACTACTTACATTTTTTGGCCACTTAGTGCTCAGATGACTTGCTCTTAACCCATGAGGGTCAGGTTGCGTGGCGGGTAAAGGTAAACGCAAGAAAAAACTTGACTCTAATGTTATCTTAACATTTTGAGCAATTATCTCTTAAAATAAACTTAGTAATTATGTAGAAAGCATTTGGTTTGCAGGAGTGGGAAAAATCCAGGTGTTTGCTGCCTGTGCAAAGGAAGGTTGCTATGGAAAGAAACTGCGTGATGAAGAAAACTGCGAAAAATGCGGACATAAGTACACCGATGAGTCATCTCTAAAACCAACAATGGGCCTGGTAATAAAAGTTGTTGCCGGACGGCGCGAGGGTGAATCGATCGAATATACCCTGTTCAACGAGTCTGCACGCCGTGTCGCTAACATTACTGAGCGGCGCTTTTCTCCCGCCATCACTGCGACAACCGTTGAGGACAGCATTGTGGAAAGATTGCCCTTGAAAGTGACCGGAATCATTAGATCCGGAACTATTGACATAACGGTGGGTTAAATCAGTGAAGTTTTTATGTTTGCATTTTGTCTATTTTTTTGCTTGGTATAAAAAAATTAGCTTAATTGGTCTGCATTAATGAAATTGTTAGCTTGGCCGTGACGGCTAAGCTAGTTCTTGCAAATTTTTGAAAGCTCTGTTGAAATTTTTATTGGTTCAAATGTAACACCCAGGGTTAATTTTGTTTAAATTTGAAAATTTTAAATAGCCAAAAAACTCTATGGGTGGATTTCACAAAGGTGGTTTTACTAAACCATGGTTTTACGTACATTTTTATATGATTTGCACATAATTTCATTACGAAATATCTCCTGATTCGTTACGAATTTCTTAGATTTTCTTAAACCATGGTTTTAGCTCAGCTGAAATTTTAGCAAAATAGAGACCTGCTGCGTAGCAGGTTTCAAATTTCAACTGCGCTAAAACCATGGTTTAGGAAAATCCACGAAATTCGTAACGAATCAGGAGATATTTTGTAATGAAATTATGTGCAAATCATATAAAAACGTACGTAAAACCATGGTTTAGTAAAACCACGTTTGTGAAATCCACCCTATTATTCGCTATTGTGGCCAGCGGCTTTCAACTATCAAACTTATTCTAGTGATGCTTTGCGAAAGTTATGACCACAATTTGGTGATACTTTGTAGGTTAATAAAAACTTATACAAAAAAAGTGATGGTCCAGCTTGGGAAATGAGGGATAATCGTGTATAAATATTGTCTTTTAAAATACAAAGTTTTACTGATGTTGTTTAAGCGCTTTATATAAGTAAATTATGAAAAACCACATAGATAATAATGCAATTTCCGTTTATTTTTTACAGAATGTGGATTAATTTCTGCAGCTGTTCATCACGATGCTGCCATATAATACAAACTGTTGATGCCTGTTACTTGCCAGTTTTAATCACATGCTATACCAATGTATTTTATCTAGTAGTTTGTTTTTATGCGTACCTGTATTTGTTCCGATGACGTGTATATTTTTATATTTCCCTCAGAAAAGAGTTTGCTGCTGTTATTATTGGTTGACTCGGTCGTTCAACTCTGAGTTTATATGATCATTTTGAGTTAAAGATTGGAGTCGTGTAAACTGTAAACATAATTACAAGCAATTATTGAGAAAAAAGTACTCAATCTTTTCAGCAAACAATTTTTAGAAGACGCGAAGAATTCCGGCCCTGTTCACACGATACGTTTTACTTTATACTTAATACTTTAGCAAAAATACGAACACAACCTTTCAATAAAGATAGGTTCTACTTAACCGCGTGTCGCAAGCGATTAGCTGGAATTGGCGTAGTTAATTGTCAAAAAACAAATCTAACCAATCAGATTGAAGGTTAATAAGTGGAGCTTTTGTTAGAGTATTCTAATTCTCTAGAACACTTACGCAAATAGTAAAAAAAACAGAGCGCATTCAAGTAAAGATAGAAATGCGTTTTGCTTATTATCTTTTAACAAAGCATTCAAGCCAATCAGAAGAGTGCTCTAGAAGAAGTTCCGCTATTCGACGCCTTTGATTGGTTAGATATGATTTTTGACCTACAAGTGCGCCAATTCTAGCCTATTGAAAGCTACCTGCTCAGAAAAAAAGAGTAAGTTAGTTAAGGCTATTTGCTTAAGTAATAATCGTGAAGTAAGAAGCAAAAAGTAATAAGTAAAAAGTATATAAAATAAAAAGTATCTGTGTAAACCGGGCCTATGAGGGTATCGAATATTAGTTTAAATGTGTAAGACGTGTAAAACACACTTTACACGTCATAACCTTAACGTTACTTAATGTACAGTAAGATTCAAATGTTATTATTATGTGTATGTTATTATTATTATTATGTTAGCTGTTTCCCAACTGCAAAACATGACACGTTGGTTTTGCTGACCATTGTAAAACTAACTATTGAGAAACACAAAAAGTAGGAATTTGACGTAGATATGTTTCGCTTCTTTTTTTGGCTGAATGTATAATTTGCAAAGTTCTAGAAGTAAATTTGTGTAGGTAAGCGTAGTGTAAGTGGTAGTAACCTTTTTAGCGATAGTTTTTATTAGAGAATGTAGTCACAGCAATTTTTAAGCTTCCAGCATGTTCGTGAAACTAAAGTTATGATTAGAGTTTGTTGAAAATTTCTAAAATTTCAGCATCCAAGATTAGCGTATTTTTGATAAATTTGTGATCTCGATTTATCGAAAATATCCATTTATTACTACTCTGCAAGTCGCTGTACAAAATGGCTTTACGCAAAGTCAATGTCAAATATCGTGAAAATTGTTATTACCAGCTTGAACAAAAGTTATATCACTGATCTACGGAGATTTTCAGATGTAAGATTTTGTGCACGAAACTTTGCCATTATATAGCTCACTTAGTTGCTTTAATACACTCTTGCGCTTAAATGCTTAAATAATGACTGTTAAGAATTAATATGCAGTATTCTCATAGCGTTAGTTAACGCATTTACCTTATGTTTGTTTTTATAGTTTTGTTTTTTATGCTGCTAAGTTTTTTCACCGTTCAATTTAGTCAGGTGCTTAATACCTTTTTATAAACAACCACCGTTGATTTCTTAAATCTACATAGTAAAATTTAACTTCTATTATAAACTTCTCCAAATATATTTTCCGTTTTGCGAAGTTTCCGAAGTCTCTTTCATAACGGCTTGGAAAATTAATATTTGAAAACACTGATATTCATGTTGTACCTTGAGTGTTTACGTGGCTGTAGATATCAGTGTATATATTTGTTACACTTATCATATTTTACTCAGTTTTACTTTGGATAACCGTTTACCTCTTCCATGCTTTAATTGTAATGTTGTGCTGAATTACCATTAGTATCTACTGTTCTTCTGTTGTGCTTTGCATGTTGTGAGTGTTTCACTTTATAATACTTTTTGACATTCTTTTTCAATCATTGTTATGTTATTATCAATGACAGTGTGCTCAGGTCGTGTTTAGTTTAAGTTTGCACCTTTAGCTATCATTGTTCGTAACTTCATGTTTTTATTCATTATGGCATGCTGTATTTTATTTGTGCTCAATACCTATGCGTCAGTGTATTTTTTGTCAGCTCAGACATTGGTATGTTACAAAAAGTACCAATTACACCAGCGTTTCGTACTTGAACATGTCATTTTAAAAACTGATTTTCAATTTCACTAAAAAAGTACTCCTTGTGACATTAGTTATGTATATGTTAACAACTTAAAAACTTTAAACACTTTAAAACTAAGGAAAGGCCTGTTCCTCAATCTGAGTCAGTTACTGTTTAAGTAAGGCGTGTTTAAAATTTCAGCTATAGTAAGCAGTATTTTCACGACTCACAAAATTTTGAAAAATTATTTTAATTCAAGGTAAGGATGTTTTAAGTAAGGTATTAGTTAAAATAAGACGTAAAACTTATTTGTAGTTGAAGTTGCCTTAAACGTTAAATTTTAGCGGAGGTTAAAGTTTAAATTTTTGCCCTAGTTCAAAGTATATGTGTATCGCGTTAAGTACACTACATATACATGCTTTGCTTTTTGAACTTTTGGAGATTCCGTTAACATAACTGTCTTATAAATGTTGGCCATATTATGTAAATCTCACAGAATAAATTGCTTACCTTTTCTGTTCGAAGTCAATAGGTATCAACAGTGAATTATATGTTTGCAGACTGCAATTGATAATCCTGATCTGCACTTAAGGCTAGTTTATGTTTGTCTTAGAAAACAGACACAGATGCAACATAAACCGCTACTTAAGAGGACTAATCGTCACAGTTTAACACGGGAGGGCCTGGGGGGTTCCGGGACCCCCCCAGATTTTTGATTTCGGTACAAGGGCAAGCAAAATTAGATCCTAGGTACAAGGGCAAGCAAAATTTGTCTAAAAATTGCTTTCAAATGTGGGGGCATTTCTATCAAATTTATGCAATTTTTACCCAACTTTTGCTCAAAATTTTAAAAAATTGTTAATTTTTGTGCCAAAAATAGGTATTTTGGCCACATTTTTTTAAAAAATCGGAATTTTTTGCCAAAAAGGTCATTTTTTGTTTGACTTAGTACAAGGGTAGTCAAAATGTCGGTACAGGACCCCCCCGTTAATGTATGCTAATGGTCCGCGGTTTCAAAGATGGGTGCTTCAAATCCACCCTGGATCACTTTAATGGTGACTCAACAAGATTAACTTCATACCGCAATATACGATTCGCTTGATTGCATAAAATTTTGGAGTAATGCACGTGAAACGCTTTAATCGCTTTGCAAAATTTTTTACACATTTATCTATTTTATACTGAGTTACTGAAACAAATCCAGTCAATTTAATCCTGTTAATATGAAAAAACTGTAGTCGCTATATATGTGTTTCTTGACAACATATTAAGTTAATGTATCATTTGGCATACAACAGTCAAGCTTAGATTAAAAAAATTGATGGGTCGACAGGTCTCGACTTTGCAAAAGTTATGTTTTGATTAAACTAGCGAAAAATTTTTGCATAAAAATGCTGCTTGTTATCTCTTGCTGGAAGTTTGTGAAGCTACCAAAACTTCAAACGAACATAGTTTTTGGGAAAATTCCACAAAGCAATAGCATCAACAGCACTAATTCATACACAAAAGCCATGGTTAGAGTCGATTCATGTTTAGAGCGGTATGTCCATTCAGCCAGCAAAATAACGAAATAATCACTCCACAATTTGATCATGTACCTATACTATTATTTACTATTAATTAATATCGTGATTATTTCGCAATTTTGACGGCTTATTGGGCATATGGCTGCACTTATGAATCGAGTTAACCTTACGAGTCTACTAAAGTTGGCTAGAATCAAAAAAAAAATAAAAAATTTTCCAATTTTCGTTCACATTGTTTTTATAAGCAGATTCTTAAAATATTTAACACGGTCAGAAAGCATTCAATCTCACCTTGAATGAAAATTAATTCTATAATTGCATTTACTAGAAAGCGGAGGCCGGTGTTCATGACAAAAGCCAAACTAAACAATTTTCAAACCAATTTTACTTGTGACAAACCGGGTTAAATAATGCAAAACCTCATTGTTCAATTTGCCAGCCAATTTTGTGCTTGGATACTTCAAGACAAAACACCGTTAAAGGCGACACAAGAAAAAATAGTTACAGAAATAGGTTAGGCATATAATCTGTCTATGTTGTGGCACATTGGTGAACAAATGTGAAAATAAAGTTGCAATTTCATAAACACTCTCAGAAATTGCTACTTCCTGTCGGGCCAGAAACACCGTACACATATATACGCGAAGGTGGTTATAAGTCACAAACAATAAATTGTATTATTGGGTTTACTTTGATGATGTTCACAAAAACACAAAACTGAAATCACAAAAGTAACAACCGAATAGCTAGTTTAGACTTTCGAGGTTTATTTTGTCTGGACGCTTGTTCATTGTCGTTCATTTGCTTGCATGTCTCATTGGCAGTACAGAGGCACGATTCGACTATGAAAATTATAATATGACCCTTGTCAGAAACAATTTTTTACCGTATCGTCGTTTGGCTTTGTTGCAGATTTTCTACAAATTTGTATTTGTAACAACTGTCGCTAAAAAAATTTAGTGAACTCTGATGTTGTCGTGAAAAATTGATAAATTTTCAAATTTTTTTGCAACAGTTTTATTACAAAAGTACAAGTGAATAACATGCCAGGTGCTAAACGTTTTAGAGTGGATTTCAGAAAGGTGGTTTTGTTAAACCCGAGTTATAAATACGTTCACTTTGTACATGATTCGCAATTATTTTCATTACGATTATTGACTGATTCGTTATAGATTTAGTCGAAAACCTTGGTCTTAGCTTGGTTCAAGTTGCAAGCCTTTAGCATAGCAAGTCTCAGCTCTGCTGAAATTGCAGCTTACCTAGCTAAGCCCATACGTCAGAAAATTGGTTTAATTCGCACCGAATCAGGCCATATTTCCCAATAAAATATATAAATCATACAAAATCCACCCTGCTGAGTGTCAGTACATATATAATGAGCATCTACGTAACAAGTTCACATACATAATCACACTACGTATCAGTATATATGTATACGCTATACAACTTCTATTTTTGGAAGTACGTACCAACATATATAAAACATATACTTAGGCACAACATGTTATATGTTCTTGCTAAAACCGGTTAGGCAAAGCCTGCCGATATCAGCTGAGATAAAAACATGTGTTCTGGTTCCAATGTTAACGTCTATTTTGTTTTCCATTGTATTGTTACCAATTTTTCGTCTGACACATCACGCGTTTACGTCTAAAACGGTCACAGTTACAAACAACTTTAACAAGATAACTTTTCTAAGGCTCACAGTTGCTTATGTATAACCAAAATATAGTTTTTGCTAACTATTGTATTTTGTGCTGGTATGTTTAAGTGTGCTTTGTAGGTCAGAACTAAAACACTTGAAAACTTTTCGGCTCCAGGTTAAAAATTCTCCCTTTTTCAAAATTGTTAATTGTAAAGTTATTACACTTTGCGCAAAATTAGAATCAACTACATATTTAGATGTGACGTGTAAAACAAGTTAAGACAAAAAATTCGATTTTCTAAAACATCCAATATGTGTCCATGTGCCAATCAGAGTCACATCAGTATTAAGATAGAGCAATATTCACAGATTAGATTGATAAATATTGACAGGATCTAAGATTGACGGCTTACATTGTGCGTGAGTGAATTTTCGGCAAACGATATCTCAACGTACGTTTGTAGTATGGTGTATTAACAACAGGATTAAAATATTTCTGCATTTTTTCAGGTCACCTCAGGCCATGTTAGAGTTGCTGCTCACATATAAGACGCTATGGACAACGGGCATACTATTTACTATGTATTTGATCATGAAATATTTCAATAATAACAGCGATAATAAAGAACCGCCCGGCCCCTGGGGATTGCCTATTGTGGGGTATTTGCCGTTTTTGGGACGAAAAACCAATTTAACTCTGACAAATCTGCGAAAAAAATACGGCGATGTCTATCAAATTCGCATAGGATCGCGAAAAATTGTGGTTATTTGCGGTCAAAGAGCGATTCGCGAAGCAACGTTGAATAAGGGCACGGATTTCGCGGGCAGACCAGATTTTTACACCTATAAAATCGGATTCGGAGCTTTTGGGCAACCTGGATACTCGCTATCGGACAAAATCTACCGACGTTTGACGATGAAGGCTATGCACGCGTTTGCTGGGGTTCGAAAACGGGAATTGGAACAGGTAAATCCAATGGCTGAGATTCACAAAAAACAGCTGACTGCGAACTTATTTTTTATCGGACTAAGTGGGCTGAGTTTAGTCAGATTAAACGGTTTGAAATGCTTCACAACACCCGCAGAGCCATCCCTTGATTAAGCAACTTCTTACGTTTTTAGATTTTTCTCTATTACTGTACGCATTAATGGCCGCATTACCTGGCCGCCTCAGCGGCCGTGCATACTAATTTCAATTGATGCACTAAAACTGAAAATGCATCTAAATCATGCTCAGTTTCAGTGCATCACTGAAGTCTGCGGAAATTATCGGCTGGCTACGTCGTGTGCACTAGGGCAAAAAAGTTAAACTTTAACTTTAACTAAAATTAAAAAAGTTAGGGGTATTACTTTAACTTTAACTTTAACTTCAAAAAAGTTAAGGGTCTTACTTTAACTTTAACTTAATTTAAATTCAAGCACCCATACTTTAACTTTAACTTAAATTCCGCCAATTTCTTAACTTTAACTTAAATTATAACTTTTATTCAAAATTTTGAATCTATACTTTTTTATAACTTTTTTATTTACGGTAAGATAATTTAAGAAATATTTTAATTGATGTTTTAATTATGTAACCAAAATTGTTGTCAAATTTAATTTTTTTCCTCCGACGCTGTAAACAACCGTAATTTTTGGTCGTGGTACCTATTTTTACTGGAGGCCGCTCAGCTTAACGCATTCACAACATATCGTAAGTGGCTCATATGATTGTATTGTTGAAGTAGTGTAGTGGTAAACCTTCTAGAGAATAAACTCTGCAACTGTATAGTGTAAAAGTAGCAGCCACAGCGAATATAATTAACACGCGAAGTTGACTATGGAGTTGTCAAAAATTTGTGATTATAAGAACTTTTGTTTGGTAATTTTTTTAAACTCAATACACATGCTAATCACTTGATCGTCTAGTCTGATGTCTGTTTTGTACTTTCCTTCTACATAGTTATAAGTAAGCATCGCTACCCATCGAATTAGCGTTGTCGAGTGGTCAAAAGTGCTAGTCCACAAGTTGTAGATACTTCGAGGGTTCGACCCACGTACATAATGTGCTCAGTTTTTTGCTAAAAATTTACGCAACTTTTGTCAGCAAAAACTGTTGTGATCTTAGATTTTCTTGTCAAAATCTGCGATTGCGTGATTGAATTGATACCAAACTTGCCTATAACTGTAAGGCTTGATGTCACCACTTGATCTTATGTTGGGCAAAGGCGTACCCAGGGGGGAAGGTTCTAATTCTTCCCTTCCCCCGAAATTTTTCCCAGTGATTTTTTACACTAGGGTCCCCCCTCTAATTTTTATGGTCCGGAAAAAAAATTTTTTGGATACATTTCCAACTGATTAACTTCGGCCTAAAAATAAAAAATTTCTCCCAATTTTTTCTGGGGGCTGCCCCCCCCCCCAGACCCCTGCGACTATGTGGCTTATTATTCCTTGCTAGCTTTCATCAAAGCCTGGCCATGTATTCACAAGTACATTATGCTGCATTTAAATGTCTATATACACGAGTATATTATGCTACATTCACTTGAGTAATACACTGTCTGAATGTCTGATGTGACGTTACCATCTTTTGTTTTAATTTTCTGTCGGAAAAAATTTCTGATACGTCTCATGTCTCCAGCAGTCCAGCTGACCAAATTCGGTCTAAAAAATGGAAAAATCGCCTAATTTTTTTTCTGGGAGCCAGCAGGGGGCTGCGCCCCCAGACCCTTGCAACTTTGTGTTTAACGGATCTGTCGTTTGTCTGGCGTTTTATAAGTTTTAAAATTGCTTGAAAGTGCATTTTAACTCATTACGAAAAATCAAATTCATTCCCCCTAGAAATGTTTTCTGGGTTTGCCACTGATGTTGGAAGTGTATGATGATCCAAGATGGTTCTTTCTAGACATTAACAAACAGCTGATTCGTAGTCAGGTGCTTCACATTACCCCTGTCAAAAGTAGATAATAGGAAGAGTGTGATACACGTTTGTGGCCTAGAAGCGTTTACATGCTGCGACCATTATCTTCCCAACAAGCACAATTTTCATGCAAACTTTTTGAGTGAATTTATGCTTTTGCCACATACGAACTTTTACAAATTTTAGTACTGCCGCCAACAAATTCCTGAACACATACAATTATTCCCCAACAGTTACCCCAACCGTATACCCTTAAATGTGGATGAGACCCCACGTTTCGGCAGGGGCGGACCGTGAGTCTTGACCTCCAAAAAGGGGGGATACGGCATACACTTATTCTACCTTATTTGACTTTTTTACTAGATTTACGAATTGCGTTATGACTGGTGCTCGGACGTCGGCTATGCTGTTTTCGAAGAATTACGTCTTGAAAACAGTGGCTTACCCAGAAAAAAAATTGGGGTGATGACTTCTCGAATTTTTGTAATGAGTTAAACTGTACTTTTCAGCAATTTTAATACTTTCGCGTTTGATTAGAGTTAACAAACAAAAGATCAGTAACCTACAAAGCTGCAGGGGTCTGGGGGCGGCAGCCTCCAGAAAAAATTGAGGGAAGTTTTGATTTTCAGGCTAAATTTGGTCAATTGGAGACGTATCGAATCTTTTTTCCGACCAGACTATGAAAACAAAAGGGGTGACTCAATTTCAGTCAGAAAAAAATTCGGGGGAATTATCCTGATTCCCACTCCCCCATGCCGTGAGTACGCCCTTGGTTTGCTTTGCCCATAACGATAACCCATTTAACCCTTTCATGCCGGGACTTTCCCTGACTAGGCAGCCGGACCCTGACACGCTCTAGTTTTTTGGCCATTGCTCGAGTACGTACATCGTAGGAAAATCGCGAAACCACCATTCGATAGAGAAACGAATGGTGAACAAAACATGATAAAGCGATTAGGGGTCTAAGACGCACCGTTTTTTAGTTATAAGCGCTCAAATTTGAGAATTTGTAAAAATTTGCACCATCGCGAGCAGCCTCCGGAGAAAAGATTTTAATTTTGAGGCCGAATTTTATCACTCTCCGGCTATTTTTGGTAAGCGGCTCCGAAAAATTTTCCTTTGCTCCGGGCAAAAGAGAGGATATATCCCATCCCCCATATCCCCTCCCCACCACCGTTCGCCCTTGAAATCCGGGCTTTATTTTTGTCACCATGAACCCAATTGACACCCACGGAATACAGTAACCACTGGGGTCATTTTTTTAAAAACAATTTATTAGAAATTTTCATCCAGCTTGGAAACTTTTTAAGCCTGTTTTCCGGTCAAATCTGGAAACTTCCGGAAAACTACCTCTAGTAGTTTGCGGAAGTTCCCAAAAAGTTTTATGGCATTTCCAACTCTCGGCTCACCCATTAATGTGTATTCACTAAAGTTACGCAGTGTGGTTATGGTATAAAGCTGAAAAATCTATTTATCTGTCTAAAACGACTCTCTATAACTTTAACTAAAAAAGTTTTGGATCTTAATCTAACTTTTTTAAAAAAGTTAGGGGTATTACTTTAACTTTAACTTTTAAAAAAGTTAGTGGTCATACTTTAACTTTAACTTTAACAAAAACGGAGATCAAACTTTAACTTTAACTTTGAAAAAAGTTAGTGGTCTAACTTTAACTTTAACTTTAACTAAAACTAGGCCTTTTGCCTAACTTTAACTTTAACTTTAACTGAAATGAAAATGGGTTGACTTTTTTGCCCTAGTGTGCACGCACATGTATGCGTGTGTCTACCTGTATGTGAGTGTGTGCGTGTGTGGTACTGTAAGAGGTTGTGTGTGTAATGTGTATACTATGTGTGTGTGCGTCTCCACATTATAAGAGACAATGGCAGGTTGACAATCGATACCTGTCTGCAATATCGACTGTTTTAACATTCATTCACGTAGCAATACTCCAGGAAAAGCTTTAGTGTTAATGTTAATGTTAATAAGCTCCAATGTTAATCGCAGTATAAGATGTGAGTTCGATTCTCATCAGCTCGGCCATTTTTGCACTTTTTAAACGCGTAGCACAATCGCGGTAAATTCGCAACTTACACATACGTAAAACGTAATCGTCGAACAGAATTATGTCAGTTACTGCCAGGTTTCCGAAGATACATTAAGAATCGAATCAAGATAAATCTCTGCGTAACATCTTTATCCGAACCTTGAAGACTCATTGCCAAAAATTTTGTTGGATGCCGCGCCTAAATTTACCGATACGGTAAAATAATACTTATTGTCGTCATGTGTAAATGAGAACTCTCGTCAGCAGGAGTGCTTGTTTATACTTTTGTTTTGGATAGTGTAGCATATGTAATTCGGCATCATATTTGTAGTACAGTTAATATTGTTTATTTATCCCGTTCTTCATTGAACGAAACCTGTTGTGTTTAGGTTGCATACCGAGCAGTAACTGAAGTGATCGATGAAATCGAAGCAATGAATAAGGAGCCAGTGAACCCACTGAATCTACTGAACAACGCCGCTTGGACCATCATGAGCTATATGTGCTATGGAAGGGTCTTTGACAAGAATAGCCCACAGGTTTGAGCTTATAATTAGTTTGAAAATATTCTGAAGCCTTGTTCATGCTTGGGCGAAAAGTTAAACTTTGCCTTCAAGTCTTCAACTCAAATTAAAAAAATTAGGGGTCTTGCTTTAACTATAACTTTTAAACGACTGAGCTGTTAGCTGGTTGGTCGCAAGTACATACGTAAGCAATTGTTTCATCTATACTTGAGAAATATCAGGGTTGTTTTTTTCGGGTTCTATCTCTTTCTTCTTCATCTATCATTCTTCTTTAAAAAAGGTGAAGAATTGCATTATGACATTCAGACGTTAAATATGATCTCGATTGACAAAAATGCCACGTGGACGAAGTCTAATGTCTTTTCAAATAATGAAATAAAATTTCAGCACGTGTACGACACTACGACATCGGTATAAGGAAAAATATATTTTGAGACCAACAGCTTTTATATGTCTATTATTACGACTATAGTGTCTGATTCTATAATAGGCCAAGTGTTTGACTTTTTATAGAGTGAGACACTATTATATAGGTACTCTTGTGTCAAGGAAAGGGAGGGCGGATTCTTACAGAAAGAAAGACAGCATCATCTTCAGAATGACCCAGTGGGGATTAGAACCACCCATCTCTGAATCTGCAGACCAACGCTCTACCGTTGAGCTACTGGGCCAATGGTGAGTTGTCGTAAATCCCTTTAAGTACTCTAGGGGGTCCATTTTACATACTTCACACCTGTTACTACCTATGTATGTTGCAGGTAAAAGATGTCTTTGCCAAAACACAGGCTTTTGCCAAAACCATGATGTTTGGTGTGATAGTGGATTATTTTCCTTGGGCAAAATTCATGCTGCGCAAACAACTGGCGGAGCTAAATGTTCTTCTGGGCACTATTGATGTCATTTCCAACGAGTTGGGTCAGGAAGATAGTCAGGACCAGCAAATTGAAGGAAGCCAGAAAACCATTTCCGACATTTTCCGGCAAACAAGTATTTACAGCTTGTCGCTTGATTTTGCGCTTACAATTGTTACAATTGCTGCCTGGTTCATACTTGTCCTTAAGAACACGAGGTTACAAAAAGACTGTAGTCAGCGACTGTGAGCTAAAGAGTACGTTTTGTAACTAATCCTAAACGAAAAAAACAGGAACAAAGACAAAAAAATGCTAGAAAAGTATCAGTGACAACGTTTTTTTAATAAATACTACAGTCACAGTTAAAGCAAACTACAGTAATCTCTACCGTAAGCCTAGAGTTTCCCTGCCTGTCAAATCTAAACCTTAACCAAAATTAGGACAACCATTCATGTTGCATCAAATATCAAGTCAAACCTGTACGTATAACTATAGTAATACAATACAATGAGGACGTAATAAACGGCAATCAATTACGTTGCGTATTACGATCACCATACACATCATAGCACAATTTTACAATAGTTTTTGTTTTGTATTAATGAGTGCAAAAAGTGTTAATCAACATGGGTGCTGTCTAAAATAGTCATCCAACGACCTTTTGTCAGTTTTGCCCATTCATAGTTTCCAATGATCTTGGTGTAAAGTATGAACAACACTGTGCAGTAAGTTTCTTCTTGTAGGCAGACGTATGTACGACTAGCTTCATCCTTCGCGAAAAGTGACGAACGGTGGCCAGAAAGTGCCAAGTAAAAATAGCAATCTTGTTGCAGTGGCGGAAATGACTGCAGAAGAAAAGCGAGAGCTGCAGATCGACGACGCGACACTCAAAGGCTTGGCCACTAGCCTTTTTGGCGCCGGATTCGGCACCATCGCAGCAACCATTCGCTGGGCGGTCCTGCTGTTGGCCAAACACGAAGATGTGCAGCACAAAATGTGGAAAGAATTAGATCGGTCAGTCTACTGGCTTGAACTAAAGTCAGACCAAAAAATGCTGGACAAAAAGAAACACGCGATTTCGTTACAAAAAGAACTAATTTCAGGCATCAAGAGTACAGTCAGTAGTCACAAAAATTACGCACGCCACCTGTTTTGTGTCAGGGTTCAGTAATTTTTGGTCAAACTTTAGGTTCTTTCGTCTTTCATGAAAAAAGCCCGAGGGATATACTTTTCGGCGGACACTTCTTGCCGTAACAACCGGCTTAAATCCGCCTTCAGGTAGTTATATTTGTGGTCTAAGTTACAATTTTTACAATTACATGTGATAGGTTCCAATCAACGAAGCCAATTAGAACAATTACGGCTAAGTTTATGAACCAGTCCATTCACACTTACAGTCGCATGACCATTCCGCCAGCAACGTTGCAAAAATTCACTATACTGCAGAAAATAACAAGCACGTCTTGCGAGTAAAGTTGAGACAATTTTCGATGGATTTCGTTGCGACATGCTCAGGTACAATGCCGAGGATATTCGTCGAATATAAAACGCGGCACCAAATGTGTTGAAGCCAACAAATTTAATATATGAGCCGCTGAATGTTTTTCTAGCAGCAGTTTGCTTTCAGACTCTGACAGTTTTTCAAGCTAAAAAGTTCACGTGCAAAAGATCTTTTATAAGCAGCAGAACACAAAATTAAAACCGTGTGTTAGAAGCGTGTTGTGTGCCAATATCAGTTGCAAAAGTAGGTAAAGTAAGACCAAAAACTACTGAGCCATTAGACGCCAGATGACGTGTTTTTGCGACTACTTGCTGTATATACTCTTGATGTTTTAATTGTGTTCCATTCGTACATAAGGAAATCACGTGTTTAGTTTTCCATCAGAGCAACAGCAAGTTTTAACCAAACTTTAATTCAGCCGCAAACAATATTGTCACAGCTAAATTGGATGCGTCGTCGTCCCAAAACGCAAGCCTTGCCAACGGCTCCTAGATTTCAGAATATACTGATACCGACGCACTGATATTTAATTTAGGAAACATTCTTACAACAGATTACGTTATATTATTCTCTACTGTGTCTGTGTGCAAAAGTTTCGACCACTTGACAAACACACACACACACTCACACTTGCAATGCAACCACAATAATGCTAGCGTGATAGCCATTATACATATTCACTGCACGTTATACGCTCAGATCCACGATTCACAGTACAGTACAGCACACACACGCTCACACAAATAATGTATTTTAGGACGTACTAATTTTTACACAGCAGTTAACACAGTGAGCACGAGATACGTGCTAAAGTCAGTGTTTGTAATATAGTATATACGCGGCGGCTGAGGCCGCCGCGTAAAAATGGGGGTGAATAATTCATATTGTTGCCGCGCTGAACAGACATACCTATGGCTATAAGAATGAATTGACGGTTGCACTGGATACCATCAAAATAGAATAGCTCAAGATTAGAATAGCTCAGAAATAGCTGATCTCAATCAACACAAAGACGTATTCATTAGATTTGTTTTCACTGTTTCCTCAAAAATGGGCACACATTAACTTCATAATTTAACATACATTGAATATAATTTTTGAATATTGTAAAATGGCGAACAGCATTTGAGAATAGCAAGAGAATAAGAATAGCTCGAGAATAAGGTTGGTGCAGTGGACCGTTAGTCCCATTTCCTTAATTTCAGCGTTGTCGGTCGAGACCACTATCCAGATCTCGATGACATGGCTTCCCTGCCTTATTCCGTGGCCACGCTAGCCGAAGTTCTCCGCTGGTCTAGTATGTCCGCCCTGGGAATAACCCACGCAGCGGTGGTCGATACAGAATTAGACGGCTACCGTATTCCCAAGGGCACACCTGTGGTGCTAAATCTTTTCTCCGCTCACAGGGACACGTCTTGCTTCCCGGATCCGGAACGATTTAGCCCAGAGCGATTTCTGTACCTAGATGGATCGCTAAATAAAGCCGCCCTGGAGAATATTATGCCTTATGGGTTGGGTGCCCGCCGATGTGGGGGAGAACCGATAGCGAGGGTGGAAGTCTTCATTTTTTTCACCACCATCGTGCAACGATGTCAAATTGTGGAGCATCCGGACCACCCACTTGACCCTTACAACTATTTTTTTGGACTCGGAATAAGTCCCCTGCCGTTTAAGCTTGTATTTGTGAAGAGAGACTTGAGAAAATCTTAATTGTAGCAATTCATAAATCATTCCGAAATTCCGAACTGCTCATATTGCTAGAACTTGTGCTATTTTTTACTGTTTTCCAATTTTAATTGTTTGTGTGATTATTGGCTTCATGCTTGCTTTTTTATTTATGTCTATATTACGCAATTAGAACGTATGTGTTTATTATTTGTTGTTGTTTTTGTTTTCATTAATGAAAAGTACCTTTTCTTGCGTGTCAGCAATCACTGATTTAACTTTGTTTTGCTCGACTATCATTTGCTTGAAAAGTTTAAAGTTAAAATTTTCATAAATTTCCCAAGGAACCAATGGTTACATTCAATTGATCAATAAAGGCAATTCTTACTCTCAGTTTAACCGATTTATTTTCCAAAAAAAGGTGATGCCTTAACAAACAAGTAGGCCCCAAAAGGGGCAAGGTTCCTTCTCCTGTGTCTACCTTTCAGGTTTAAATTAATTGGTTCTCTATTCCATACTTACCCCAAGCTGCATACACTTTGTATCTACTTCATATCTAACTTATTCTTACCTACTTTAACTACATACGTAGGTAGTATACAAAAACATGCTGCCGGATGTTAAACATCCCGCTGCATCGAGCCATTTGGCTAAAAAGTTACGCCTTGATCTGAGCTGAGCAAATCAGCTCTATTGCTCAGCTCTAAGAAGCTATAAAAAGTGTTCTCTAATGGCTATTATATACTGCTGGTGAAACATCCCGGTGCCGACTTTAAAAAAATACATTACTACATCTACAGCACTGTGCATCGATTATTGATTTTTCTGCATATACGCAGACAAAAACCAGCAGGCAGCTCCCAAGTTGAAAATACACGTAACACATACTGGCTATGCAGCCTGCTCAGTAGCGTTAAACGCTACGAGCCATTAATTTCAAAACAATAGTTCCTTCTCTAGAAGGAACAAAAATGTTAATAAAACATTTTAACAACTAGTACTGTGACAAAATCTGTCGTAAAAAAGTTTCGACTGTCATATTGGACACTTGGAAATCATTTCAAACGTAAACACAAACAACGCGTGGTCCAATTGACCAGATGATAGTGAACTGTGAACAGCAATTCTATGTGGAATCATTTTAAGTCTAACCAAAATATGCTGGACCCTGATGGTAAACGAAACACTTGATTTATTTTTTTCGAAAACGACTAATTATAAACAGTTTTATGTTATTAAGAGAACTTAACAATCATTAAGAGTACCTAAGTACCGCGCAAGTCGCAAGTCGCAAAAAGTCATGTCACGTCAAAAAAGTAATCGTAAAATTCACGTCGTTTATTTGGTCTCAGGGTTCAGTAATTTTTGGCCAACTTTAATTTTTTACTAATACTAGGTTTCATTTTTTGGTTTTAGCTCGCGGACAAAAAATATTAGAAAGTATTTTGATTCTTAGGTATTTCTTAAAAAGCTGCTGCTCATGCAAAATACGAGTAGACTCAGGTTAATGTAAACCTAATCAAGATCTTGGGAACTTTATCAAATTTATGTCGAAAATAAAAGTCGAGCAAGCGATTTTCCGCCCAGTGTTTCTTTAAAATAACATTTCACGAGTAGTTGTAAAAGATTTTAATCTTAATTTAAATTGTTTCTCCTTTTATTTTTTATTCCCGAATGAGTGCAGAAATAATTTGACTAATGTCATTTCTAACGAAAAATGGCCACACGTTTTGTGTGAAAGTGTTTTTTAATAAAAAAATCTGTTTCATAGTTTTTTCACCAGTCAATTCGCTCCAGAATAAGCAAATTAATATACCAGTTGGGATTCAAAAATCCACTTTTTGTTCTAACTTGAAATAGGATTTAGTTTGTTCACCAAGTCTGTAACATACTTCATTGATTATTTGCAATTAAATAAAATCTATTGCCTTTATTAATAAATTGTTCTATTATTTTAATGTTTGACATTAATTGTAAACAGTTGAGCGATTTTTTAATTTTTCCAATTTAGAAATACGCGTGAATTTAAGATAGGCAGGTTTTGGGATTCCCATTTTTGTAGTAATTTTATTTTCAGTCCAGTTATTCTTTTAAGTTTCTCATTCTTACAAAAAATGGCTCATCTCCAGTGTCAGATCAGTTAGGATTTGTTTTACAAAAAATGACACTTTTCATTTTCAACATCCGTATTTCCGCATCATTGACTTCGTGTTTTTCAATCCTTTGTTTTTCCCGCCAATTAAAGTCACTGTTGGTTCAGTTGGTGTCGTCTTTAGACTCCCTTGAAACTTCTTCAAATTCTATTGGCTGCGATTTACAAAGCGCGTTTAACTTGAACCAAGTCTTAGTCCAACACGTGATTGTATGAATTTACACATACAATGTTTCATTACGATGTTCTATTTCATTCAAAAAAAAACGTTTTAGACCGAGTCTAAAGTTAAACACCTTTTGCATTCACAGTCATTTATCTCCTTTTAGGATAAATACCCAAGTTCATGCTTGAAGGCTAGGATTCGCCAAAGGTGATCAACTTTCAACTCAGTCTAAAACGTTCTTTTTGATTGAAATAATTAAGTTAAAACATCTTCTATTGAGTTCGGATGATATTAGGGAATGTATATTATGAATTGTAGTAGACGAGAAATGATTAGGTTAGATCCTACTTGCGATAGAGTACCATCTACAAGTTAATAAGTACAGTTACCACCCAAATTTACTTGCTACAGATTCCGAGTTTAAAACAGAGTCACTTGATTTCCGGAGTCACAGCATATAGTAACCATATACTTTGACTGCGGAACTTAAGTGACTCCGCCTCCGCTTTGACTCAATTTTGATCGGCACTGTATTTTTATCACACGTCTGTTTAAATATGACCAAACAGTAAATGGCTCCAGTTTTTATATCGAAAAGTCCTAACAGTTTGCATTTTTGTTTCACAAACGTTCATGTTCAGTTATGTTAGTTCAGTGGTAGTGTAGGAATGGGTTCGGACAAAAATTACGCAGTTGTTTCATAGTATGTAGGACATAGTTCTGTCTGATATTCGTTAATAAACTTTGCTCTAAAATAAATCCAGTCCGTTTAATCCAGTACAGAAATGAGCCCCGAGTCACATACATGATGTTTCATACTGAAGTCTACAATTGACAAAAAATAGTTGCATCACTTTAGAAAACGAAACATGTGATTTCGAATATTAGATTTTGATAACCAAGAGTACAGTACGTAGTCTTAGAAGTCATGCCACTAAAATAAGTAAGAGGCGCATCTATTTTTTGTCAGACTTTCGACGATTGCTTTATTACCTCAGGGGCGACTAACAGCGACCAAGCGAAGTCATGGAAATGTTCCTGATTTGGTTACCCCTACTAATTCTGGCTCCATTAAATTTAGCCCTACCCACCGGGGCCCCCTGTGACTCTGCGCAAACCCTCACGCCTGACCGCCGATTTCACGGGCCCCCTCAGGAATCTGAACCACCGTTTTATTTCGAAGTCAGAGAGGCCGACAGTGGGGTGCGCGTGTACTATTACAGACATGGCGTGGAGTATTACGGTAGGAGTATTAAAAAAATTTTCATCTGGAGCAACTGAAGTTTATTTTTTTGATCTGATCTGCTAAAATTATCGATAGACTCTCAATACAAATCGCTCGGCGTGATGCGCAGGTTAAGGCTCGATTCATACTTTCGTCCGTATGTCCGTTCAGCCTGAAAAATGACGTCCCTAGCAGCCTTGTGCAATGGATCAGCTAGCGCCTGTGACGTCGTTATTTTGTCATTTTGTCGGCAGAACGGACATACGACTGTAAGTATAAGTCGACTTTAATGGTACATCAAAATTCTATTTGTCATAAAGACTCTGTGAAACATTGTTGGAACAGATTTCCAATTTCTATTATACACATACATACATCGGTTTATTTAGAAAATATCTTATTCTAGTTTCTCTTAAATCAGTCAACGATAGCGTTCGTTTCCGTGGCTTTCTGATCCAATCAAAAACTGAGGATGGGCGCAATAATGGAATTTTCCACAAGGACGAAGCGTGGGAAAATTTGGGCGTGCGCTATCAGCATTGCAACGGGACCTACTTCAATTCAATAACTCACATAAATCATGAAAAAAAGTCGCAATTCAGAGTCAAATGGGTACCGGCTGGTAACAGGGATGTAATTAAGTTTATGTAAGTGCAGAAGTTTGGAGTAAAGTTTTGTGATAACGTTTTAACGATCAAATACACTATGCACTAATAAGAGTACATATTGGAAAGAGTAACGCATCTTTCGACATTAAACTTTTAGCAGTAGTGGTATGGTATCTAGTCTAAATGTAAAGAAAACAATATAACGAAAAGGTCTAAGGTTTAACACTACGACCACCTGTTACATAAGTGTTAACCAGTCACACAATGCAGGTGATACCTATATATGTTTTAAATTAACGCATGACACCGAGTGAAATTTGAATTTTTTTCAGAATTGCAGTGGTAGAACATCAAACTCGATTCTGGAGCCATTGGACTCCCACCACAGCAATATTGTATCCAGAACAATTTCGTAGTACGACAACAACTACACCTCAACCAACAACAACAACAGCAAGAACAACAATAACAACAACAAAAACAACAACAGAAATTTCAGAAATCGAAAATAAGGGCGGTGATAAATCCAGCGAAGTTGAGAACCCAAAATCACTGTTTTTTGCCGAACCGGCCGAATTTAAATCTGCGGAAAGTCGAAAAATTGACGATTATATCATTCAATCGAGCAAAAGCCAAGAATTTGGAGACGATTCCTTTATTGTGCAATCAAGCAAAAGTCAGGAACTTGTTTTCGAACAGGACGAGTTTTTCGATCTATCATCGGGTAAAAGTCACGAATCTATTGAAGAGTCTATTTTCGAACTGGATCCCCCCAATATCGACGGAGTGAGTCAAAATGAAGGAGAAACGAGAGCTGAATTTTTCGACCGTCTGCGAAAAATCCAGCATGAAAATCAGGTTCGTCCGCCGAGTCATTTGGTAAAACAATGGCCACCCCCCGGCGGTAAAGATTCGGCATTGTTGATTCGGATTCCGAAAGTTCCTTTCGCACAATATCAGGAAGAGACGGAAGAACCGAATGCGGATGAAAGCGACTACGAAGATTTTGACAAAAGTAGTAACTTTCTAGAGGAAGGAGTAGTCGATGGTGAGTAAGGGTCAATTCATACTGACTGCCGCATGTTCAGCGGGTGAAATAGAGAAACAATCACGCCACGAATAATTGTATAAGATCAAATTGTGGAATAATTTGTTTACATAACTCTCCTGGCTGAACAGACTTATGGCTGACAGTACAATATGCTGATATGTATAAATCGACCTAAAGCCCTGTTCACACGAGGCAACTTTCGGGCAACTTAGTTGCCGCGACTTGGTCGCCGCAACCAAAAGTCGCGGTAACGCACGCGTTCACACGTGCATTTTTGGCGGCAACTATGTAGTTGCTGCACCCTAGTTGCTCGGTTGCAGCAACATCCAATCATTTACAGCCTAAACTTGAAATACCCAATCAAAATAGGATATGCCGACAACTCCATTGAGAAGCATGAAATCATCGAATTTGATTCAGTTTTTCAAAAGCTAGCCTCGATGGAGGTTGCACTTTGTGTTGCTGCAGCTGCATTAGCTGCTGACGATGATGAAGAGTTGTCTTCATGTGATGTTAAAAGATCTTGCTGGATTAAACCTTGGATTGATCGGCGCTTTGCTCAAGGCGCTTTAGACGACCTGCTGGCCGAGCTGGCGCGCGATGACTGTGCCAGTTACACACGCTGGCTAAGAATGAGTGAAAAATTTCGGCTGTTTTTCCTCGTTTCATGTAGTCAGAATGCTTTACATTCCATAGCGATGGCCGTTCTTCGTACAGGTCAATCAGTTTGTAGACCGTGGCCGAATCCCACAGAGTTTGCAAATGCTCTGCCATTGACAACGCACGACATACACTCACAATTGCGCAACTGTGCGCAAATTAAGCCAACGCCGCAGGAACAAATATTAAAATTTTGACCGTGAGTGCATCTGTATTCACACACTTGAAACTAGGAACGTGCGTGAAGAATAGCCAATCAGATTACGAGTTGCCCAAAAAAGTCGCCGGTCGCCCGAAGAGAGCGATTGGAGCAACTTGGTTGCCGCAATTTTTTGGCCAAGTCGCCCGTGCGTTCACACGGAATTTTTCGCGCAACTTCGCTAAAATTTGGTTGCGGCGACCAAGTCGCGGCAACTAAGTTGCCCGAAAGTTGCCCCGTGTGAACAGGGCTTAAGGTTGTAAACTTCAAATAACCTTTGGATTTAGAAAAGTTAGGTTTAGGCTCAATTTTTACCAATTACTTGATCCTACATCCGTTACGTAGAGCTGCCACTAATTACAAATTTTGTTACTTGATATTTATAATCATGCAAAACTTAACTACATAAGACTTTATAATTAGTGTTAGAGTCGATTCATACTTGCAGCCGTGTGTCCGTTCATCCGGCAAAATTACGAAATAATTACGCCACAATCTGATCATAGGCACTATTCGTGGCGTAATTGTTTCGTAATGTTTCGGCGAAACGGACATAAGTACCTAAGTAAAGCTGTAAGTATGAATCGAACTTTAGTGCTTACTTGCAATTTGACGGCTGTCAAATTATATATTGTTATTAAAACGTCCTCTTGCATACATACTAAGGTATCTTATGTATGTGGTGTTCATAGTTGCTAAAAATATTAATCTGATCTTTTAAATCCAATCCAATCCAACTTCTAAATCATACAGATCAATAAATATTGCAGGTGTGGATTACTGCGCTTCCGATCCGTGTAAAAACCAAGGAAAGTGCATTAACCTGTACGGTGGATTCAAATGTTTCTGCCAAGACGAATGGTACGGAGAAAGATGTCAAGGTGAGGTTGGACTTAAGTACTAGGTGTACTTAAGTTTTAAGTAATGTATGTTTTTCAATTTAGGTCTTAAGGTCCATTCCTTTCTATGCTAGAAAACGAACTGGACTTATTTTATTCCGTAGTTTATTACTAACATACTGGCGTAAGCGGCCTAACTGAGTTAAAATATACGTAAAATAAAAAATACATAATATAGGTCCTAAAGTCAGCGGCTTAATTTTAGTTCGAAGTTGAACCCATTCCCAAAGTATCACCGGACTACTTAAAAGGATTTAAGGGGGTAGTGTCGCGAAAGCAGTTTTGCTCATAGGTTGCAAAAAGAGATCTTTTTGCTTTGAACTTGTACGTTCTCTGAGAAACTAGTCCAATGCTATACTGTGTTAAATAAGTACTGCCAGACACTAGACTACCAATATCTACCAATATCTTGAACCAATCACCGATTGTAGGCCAGACATCACAAAATAAGGACATGAAAATTCAAAAAATTAAGCCAGATATCAGATTGGCCAGCTTGTGAGTACACATAACGTCTCGACGCACAGTTTTTTTGCCACAAATAAGAAAAAAGTAAAATGAAGATTCGTTTTTCTTTTGATTTTAAAATAAGCGTCTAAATTTTTCACAATTTATCATTATTGCTGTGAGTACTTCACTGTTTATGCACAGTTTCACAGTTCAAACAACTCCGCAACCACTCAAGCAATTTGCACTAAATTTTGTGTGCGTAAACTACAACATATGTCCTTTTAGTCTAAGTAAACAAATTAAACAAATAAGTTGATAATTGTGACGAAAAAATCGAATGTGAATAGGTTTTTAAAACGTCATTTTTCCGACTTTGCGACCTCACTGCAAACAGTATACTGCATCAATTTTGATGAAACTTGGCGAAAATATTTGCCTCAACATATATTTTCAAAATATATGAAGAACGAAGTCTTAGTTTTTTCTAAAAATGTTTTAAAGTTACGCAAAATCGACTGATTTCGCGACACTACCCCCTTAAGCTACCTAATGCTGTAGAATCAAAGGAAACTGAAGATCATAACGTCTATACCTTCTAGATTACAACTTCTGCGTTCAGGAGCCCTGTCAAAACAATGGAACGTGCGTGCCAATACCGGGAGCTAATTTTGAGTGCAAATGCCCCAATGGTTTTGCCGGACAATTTTGTCAGGGTAAACAAGTGACTACCATTTATTGGTTATAATATGCAGTTATTGTAGTGTGACTGTTTCTACTTTGTGGGGACCATTTTGTAAGTATTTTTTATAACTAAGCCTAATTCTAGCTTAGGACAAACCCTATGCAGACCGCAAACTTCAGTTTTTCAGGAAATTTAAGAAACGGTCTAAACAGTGGTAGGTAATGTACAAAATTATGTAAAAAACTGTGTTAATGTCAGCCGTGACCCCAGGGCTAGACCAGTGGCGCTTTCTATCAATAGTCTACTTCTAGCTAGTGTTCGTGACCGGCCGGTCAAAATCGCCCGGCCGGTTATAAATACCGGCCGGCCAGCCATATTCGACCGACTGATAAAAATTAGGCCGGCATAAACAATCCGGAAGGCCAAGGTATGCCAAAATGACACTTTGGATTTGGATAAATTGGTTTTGTCCAAAAATTCGGCCGCTCCGGCTGGCCAGTGGGCCACGGCCGGCTAGCCGAACTCCCCTGCCGGCCGGCCGGCGGCCCTCTGGAGTCGGCCGGTGGCTTACGCGGCCGGTAACAAACAGTACATCTAGCAGCGCCAGTCACGTGACACTCAGCCGCCTACCTGTGATACGCGCCTACACAGGCTGCGCTAATTTGCATATTGACTGATGCATATACACAGACAGTCTATCTATCGGGTTGGTTTGCTACAGACCCCATGTCCATGTATTGCATCCCCATTCCCGCCCAAGAAGAACGCGGTAATGGGCCAATACCACATTAACAGTACCGCGCAAAATATACGTGCTACAGACTCCGTCCGTAGTCAAAACAGAGTCAGAGTCACTTGATTTCGGAGTCTATAGTTACACACATACCTAGATGCACATAGGGGGGTATGGTGGGTATCCAGTATCCCCCCCCCCCCCCCCATCTGGGGGGGTCGGCACTCCCCCCCCCCTCAGACACCAGACACCCCCCCTTAACCCCCCACCCCCCTCTGATTGCCAAAAGAGTGTGCCAAAATTGAGTAAAAAATTGAAAAATTGCAAAATATTTTTGACCGCAGCCAAAAAAGTGCCCCAAAAATGATTGAAAAATCGAAAAAGTGCAAAATTTTCCGGCTTTCGCCGGACATAAAACCAAGCCAGGACCACCCCCCTATCTGCCGGGGGTCGGGCATCCCCTCCTCGCCGATTGCTCCCGTGCATCTCTGGTTAAATACCTTATACGTTGGCTTCGGAATCAAGTGACTCTGACTCCACTTTGACTACGAACGAAGTCTGTCGCACGTAATTTTGCTAGGCGCTGTACCGTTACTCGTTTTTCAGATCACTGTGCCCAGGGCTATTGCATGAACGGCGGCCAGTGTGCCTACGACTCGGGTTACAAATATATCTGCAACTGTCCGGTGGGGTTCACGGGCATCCGATGTCAGACCAATATCGATGACTGCGCCAGCAATCCTTGCCACAACGGGGGTCGATGCGAAGACGCCGTCAATGGGTTCAAGTGCATTTGTGACAATTACCATGTGGGAGCCACCTGTTCAAGTATGAACTGTGCAGGGTTGAGTCCTAATGGGGAAATAAGGAATTAGAAAGGAGATTTTTCGAAATGGGATATAGGAATTGCTAAATAGCAGTTAAGAAATACTAGGAATTAGGAAAGATAATTTTGAAAATGGGAAATGATAAATGAGAAACCAGGCCCGATTTATCGAAACAAAATGTTTGTCGTTGAAAATGTTCGTCGTTGAAAAACAAATGTTCGTCGTTGAAAAACAAATGTTCGTCGTTGAAAAACAAATGTTCGTCGTTCAAAAACAAATGTTCGTCGTTGAAAAATTTTCAACGGCGAACATTTCAACGGATGTCTTGAGCTCCGTTGAAATGTTCGTCGTTGAAAATTTTTTCAACGACGAGCTTTTGTCTTTTAGAACATAATAATGTTCCAAAAAACCAAAGCTCGTCGTTGAAAAATTTTTCAACGACGAACAATTTCAACGACGAACATTTTGCTTCGATAAATCGGGCCCAGGAAATAGGAAACAAGAAACTAAAAAAAAGGAGAAATAAGAAAGGTACATAAGAAAGAAAAAATACGATCAAATTTGACACAGTTACTTTGAGTTAATGGCATATATGATCAAAAAAATTAAAAAAGTTGCAGTTATATGTATGTGAAGTAAGATAGGCCCCTTAAAGTACTTAAAGGGATTTACGACAGCTCATCGTCGGCCCAGTAGCTCAACGGTAGAGCGCTGGTCTGCAGATCCAGAGATGGGTGGTTCGAATCCCCCCTGGGTCATTCTGATGATGATGCTGTCGTTCTTTCGGTAAGAATCCCCCCTCCCTTTCTGGACATGGCGAGGCCGCCACGACGAACCCTGGAATCTCCTGGTCGCAGAACTGAGTCAGGTAGCGTTAGGTATGGGTTGTTGGGGGGACATACCCCCTTGAGTGGCATGGGCAGAGTGGTGGTGAGAGTATATGGAGGAATTATCGCCGAGGTAGCTTTGCAGTGGAGCCACTCCTTGTCCCGGCTAGGAGTGAGAGCTTATCAGTCCCGGGCAGTGTCCGCAAAAGAAGAGGCCAGAAAAAAGGACCTCGCGGCACTTGCCTTATAGAGAAGAGAAGAAAAAAGAAAAGTTAATATAATCGGGACGGCTCCCGGCGCTGCTCCACCCCGGGTGCCCATGCCCCAATAGATAGTAGTAGTACACACAGCACAGGGAAACTTCGGGTCGAAGTTTACTAGAAGGGGAGGGATGTGAAGTAAGATAGGCCCCTTAAAGTACTTAAAGGGATTTACGACAGCTCATCGTCGGCCCAGTAGCTCAACGGTAGAGCGCTGGTCTGCAGATCCAGAGATGGGTGGTTCGAATCCCCCCTGGGTCATTCTGATGATGATGCTGTCGTTCTTTCGGTAAGAATCCCCCCTCCCTTTCTTGACATGTATGTCGAGTTAACTATTTTAGTTAATCTAATCCAAATCAATAGGTACCTACACCGGTCATTAGGTTAAAGTTCAGCAGAAACAAACATCTCATCTTGAATTCATGATTTTTCAGGACCATGCGTAGATTTGTACCACAGCTGCTCAAATGAATGGAAAGAAGCCAACGAGTGTGTTAAAAGTCGCCCATTGACTAAATTCTTCGACGACAACTGTCCATATACCTGTCGAAAATGTTTCAACGTTAACGCTACCAATGGAATTGGTAAAAATGGTGTTTTTTATGAGAAATACATAGGTTCTAGGTTACTTGGGGGGGGGGGCGGGCTGTGGAATAGTGGTTTTATTGGCCGAATACGGGATCAATTTCCTTACCCACTTATATAATGTACCAGCCAAAAATCCAATCTCATTTTTGTGATATTTTTTACACATGGTGTCGGTGTGGTCTTTTACGTCCCCGTCACTTTATCTACAGAAAAGTGGCAACGTTTGATATTTCCTCTGGAATATTGAAACTCAGGCTTCACAATGTAACAACTCCTCACTGAGCAGAAGAGCACTAAGCGTCCACTCCTGCCGGCTGGGTGAGGCGTGAGGATATACAGTTATATAGTTATATATAGCTTTGTCTTTTTGGACAAACGTTCGTCTTTTTGGACCAAGCTTCGTCTTTTAGGACAAACCTTGGTCCTTTTGGACGAAGCTTCGTCTTTTTCTAGTAACAATGTTCGTTACCAGTAACGAATTGGAAACTTTTTTTGCAATGTACTGTATGTACGACTATTAGTATGAATCAACCCTATGTAAATCGTCACGTTCCTTAATTTCAGCTGTGGCCAGTGACCCCTTGCTGCCCCCTTTCCTAGAACCCCTGTCCTGGCTGATTGGGACCTGGTTCTATTCCTCAAGACGGGTCACGCACTACCCCTTGGACTTGCGACAGTACGCGGGGGGCTTTAACGAAACCCTCACTATCACCCCCATGCGACCGCCAAAGTTTGGAAATCCTACGCTCAAAATCGTGCAAGTTCTATTATTGGCTACTTCTTGTAATAATGATTTAGCGGGAAATTTTATGTAAATCGCCTTTTGGTAAAGTAGAAAGTGCTTGAATTGAATTTGAATTACCTAGTAAAAAAACTCGTCATTTTATATGCAAGAAAACACAAAACTCTGGAGTTAAAAAAATTAGGGGGATGTGAGAAGGGCGTATCACAATTTTTCAAGTCATTTTTTCAGTAAAATTTACAAGTAAATAATCTTGACAAGATTATCACAACTTGAACTATCAATTATTTAATATCAGCTTATCAAATGTGTTCTAATCACAGAAATGCCAACATTACAGCAACTAGTCGTAACAAATTTTGTGTAATAAATCATACGATCCTAAATTTGTAAGAATGGAGGTTTTCGAGTCCATAGCTGTGGCGCTTGTGATTCAAGGATCCATACTTGTGGCAAAAAACCACCTCTACGATGTAAGTCACAATTAACAATTATAGTCCGGCTTCCAGCTCATACTTGTCCTTACCGTTTCACCCCCAAGCGATTAACAAACAACTGACCTACCAACTGTAGCAGTTTTTTGAGACCTATGAACTAAGTTTGGACCTTTGCTGGCGTGTGCAAAAAATAATCAACATCGTGTGAGTGTCGATTTTTCACAACATTTATCTGAAATTTGTCTTTGTCCCTGTCACTATGTCCTTAAGGACAAGCATGAACCGGACTCTAGAGACTAGATGTCTAGACTCTAGAACTTAATGTCTTAATGAGAGCACATAACGGTAATGAGTTTCATAATAGTCAGCTTGATAGCATTGAAAGCACATTAGCGGTACAGGATCGACAAAAAATTGACCCTACCAGAATGAACGTTTTAAACAAATTTGACTAAAATTCAAAGAAATAGTTAAGGAGGAAATGTTGAATCGCAAATATGGCAATATTTTTTGCCTGGTTGCAATTTTTTGGTAATATTAGCTTGAAATCGCTCAGTTTTGAGCTCGCGGATCAACAATTTTTTGATTCAGTTTTTCTTATAACCCTTTAATTCCCAGAGCTGCCATTTGGCACATCACGTGACGAATACCCAATCGGGGGCCATAAAACTTGATTTGTTCATTCTATTCAGCTGAACTGCAAATTGTTTTTTCAGAAAGCTTAGATCTTTATATTTAGTGGCCAAATTTTGAATCTTCTGCCACACAACAAAACCTATGCTTCCATAAGCAATGTGCAAATTTAACTTTTTTTCATCGCAAAAGTAGTAATTTCTTCGTGACCTCATCTAGATTTTGGGTTGCGCCGCCAGCAGTCAACTTTGTATGCATCAGATACAACAAATGTTGTACTCTATTGCTAGCCTTCAATTATGGCAAGCGCACGAGTTTTGTGTTAATACTCTAGGGGGAGGTACATATTATGCCTGAGCGATGGCGCAATTTTTTCACAAATTCTTAACTTTGAGCGCTTATAACGCAAAAACGGTGCGTCCTAGACAATTAATCGGCTGACTATGTTTTGTGCACCATTAATTTCTCTATCGAATGGTGGTTTCGCGATCTCTCTACGATGCACGTAACTCGAGCAATGATCAAAAAACTAGAAGGTGTCAGAATCAGGCTACCTGGCGCGAGATGCTCTGGGCATTAAAGGGTTAACTGACCAAATTTGACCCTCATAACCCAAACATCGGCAAGATTTGGTAGGGGGTCAATTTTTGTCGTAAAGCTACCAGTTTAGCTGGAGATAAAACATTCGTACTAAGTTTTCGGTCGCAAATGGCCTATTTCTTTACTGGATTAAAGTGTTAATTTTAATCCCGAAAACGGGTAAACGGTTTAAAAATTGTGCTAAAAAATGCCAATCCAACACCTCCGGATTAAACAGACTTACATAAATTTATGTTTTTTAGTCAGTCTAAACGGACTTAGCTACACATGCTAATGTTAAGCGTCACTTTAAATTTGTTTAGTCCAGTAGTTAGTTTAGGAAGGGGTTCGGAATAAAATTAATGCATGTTAATATTATGTTTATGTCTTATGTAGGACAGAAGTAACAGACTTTGACTTTGACTCTAACAACAATTATTGACGAATGACGCCTAAGCCTCATTTGACTTCAATTTTAAACCATTGCTTTACTTCAACTTTTACGTTAATTATATGGCTCCCAGCATGGTCTGAGGTCAAAGGTCACCACCGAGTGGCTGAAAGTTTTGAAGCACACTCAGTCACTGTTATTTGGCATTTATTTATATATAACAGTCTACCTTCTTAGCCATAATGTCTGGCTTATGTAATGTTGCAGTTTTAACCCCATAAATTCAGTCTAATCTAATCCAGTCTAATCCAATCTAATCCAACCTAATCTAATCGGTTTAATCCCACTTCAGATCAGTGGCAGTGCATCGTCGCAACAAGGACTACATCCACATCAATGAGGGGTTCCTCAGCCTATCTCGGCGAACCCGCCCCATGAGCGTGGGAATCAGCTCGGTGGGCAACACAGGCGTGCTGACCGTAGAGGAGGGTCGGCTGCGAACGAGCGGGGGTCAAAGGTCAATCACGCTCACCACTGTCTTCCACAGCAATAGCGACCGATTTGTTCAGTCCTATATTGCGCATAAGGTGGGACGTGGGATACTGTTAGGTCGATTCATACTTACAGCTGTATGTCGAGTGTTAGATTTAATAATCAGATTTATTCAAATCCAGAGTGTCATTTCGTTTTTACCTTAACCTGTTACACCGGCCTAGATGGGTCGATCGCTCGAATGTGGCCTGCCGGCCGGTGTTGTCTACGGCTGCCGAAAATTCCGGCCAGTAACAAACAGTACAAAATGTTCGTTCAGTGGACAAAATTACCAAACAATCACACCACAAGGTCATTTTACAGACGATTGGCGGCGTGATTATTTCGTAATTTTGAGCGCTAAATTATAAAATTAGTTAGAGAAATGTGTTCAATTTCAGTAGGCATTGTTATCATTTTTACTTTTTAGGTTTATCTGTATAATTACCCCACATTATTACACTTCTTAGGCAATATTCAATTTGAATATCAATTGATATTAATTAGTGAATATTAAATTTAAAGCCAGTTTATTTGACTGAAACAGACAAAATGGTGCAAACTGTCATAGGACATTCCCTTTCCCACATAGGTACCTATAGTGCTGTCTAAGCCATGGAGCAAAACTCTTGTCAACATAAGAAACCACTGCGGTGCAACATTAACTCAACAGGTTTTGTTTCTATTTTCAGGCCAATAGGCAGTTTGATTTGGACTCTGACGGTACACTTCGCGTAGTGACCACCAAAACGCGAAAAGACGGCCTGCAAACTGTGTTTGCGAAGTATTTCCAAAAAATACCTTAAATATCACTCGGTCATTTTTTTACCTCAAACATGAGGCTATTTATACTCCTAGTTTTAAATAAGCCTGGTCATAAACCACGAGACTCTCTAAAAAATTTTGAATTTGGGGTTTAAAAAATTCACAAAGGCTGACCCAGAGTTTTTTATGGCGATAGAAAAACCGTGATTTTGACTATAAATGGCCTCTCTTCTGTGTATATATAATATTATAGCTATATATAAGTTGCCATTACAACAGTATCTTACTCTTATCGAAGATGACTGAAACAGCCCCAAACTGCCCACAAAACTAGTCATCAGTGAAGGAATGTCGATTCATATTTAAAGCCGTTTGTCTGTCTATCTGGCAGAAAAATCCCCCCTGAACCCGGCCTGCGCTTTACCATAACCAGTCAGGGGAGTGTTTCACTTTTCTTCTTCAAGAATACGATACTATACTAGTAAGGCAAAATGCCCTTGTCGGGCGGCTCCTTGGGTAGAATAGGTTACTGTCTGTCTAAAGCGGAAAAATACTTAGGCTGAGCTTGTAAAAGCATTGGTACAAGACTTTATTAACGAGAATATACAATTCGTGTGAGCTCGTTAAAGTAGGTGGACTAGGTATACCTGTTGAGAATAGGAATATGATCTTCGTAGGGCAGACACTGTTTTCCGCACCCTATTCGCGCGACCTTCAGCTAAATTATATCATGTGCTCATGTAACATACAGGCTTTTTTTACACTAACTCAACATTGGCAAATGGCAAAAACGTTAGAGCGGGCACTCATAATAATTTTAGCTGAAATGTCGACTGTTGGCTGAACGGCAGAAATAATTCGGGGGTGTGCAAACAATCGGTCAGGGATTGCTAAGGTACTCGGCTGACAAGGACGCTGAAAACCCTACCTCGCACCAATGTATTTTGCACGCCATAAATGGGTCAATTTAGGTCGCAGTTTCTTGTAAGCTCTTGTTTTTAGATTATGGACTCTCAGATTATGGATTAGTTCCTACTGTAGCTTACACACATCTAACACAATGTGCATAATTTAAATATGATCGAATGAAGTAAGATGCTTACTAAGTACATATACATATGTATATTTCGATCAAACGATCAGTTAAGAATCTGGATAAGGTCTGCAGTTATCTCACAGAACCTTTTTATCAAGCATATATACTTTACAATAATAATAATAATAAGAAAATACAGTTGAAACAAACCAAGAACGGGCTGTAAGTTCGCGCGAATAGGGTGCGGAAAACAGTGTCTGCCCTACGAAGATCATATTCCTATTCTCAACAGGTATACCTAGTCCACCTACTTTGACGAGCTCACACGAATTGCATATTCTCGTTAAAGTCTTGTACCAATGCTTTTACAAGCTCAGCCTAAGTATTTTTCCGCTTTAGACAGACAGTAACCTATTCTACCCAAGGAGCCGCCCGACAAGGGCATTTTTCCTTACTAGTCCACTCTCTTTTTCCGCTGTAGTGGAAACGAAGCACAGAGCATAGCTATCACTACATATAGCTATGACGGCTTCACTGCCTGAATCGGACCAATGTATGTAGTATGTACGTAAGTGTACATGTGTACATGTACATACAATATACATGTATATATCCCTATGTAAAATTTGACCCCTTGGATTCCCGTTCGGGGGATGTTGGAATCTAGGAAGGTTCTAGACGAAAACAAACCACGGATTCGTAATCAGGGACATCAAAATTCAAGTTTTGAAATTTTTACCCCCTGGACACGTGTCGGGAAGGGGTACCCTGAGGGAGGTGGTGGGGTTGCAGGGAGGTCAGAGAGCGTCATAGACAAAAATAGACCTCAGATTCGTGTTCAGGGAGTCAAATTACACCTATGAACATCAAACTCCAAATTTTCAAAACTTGACCCCTTGGATCCGTCGTGGGGGGGTACCCTGGGAGGGGGTCGTAGAGTTCACGAGAGTCACAGACAAAAATAAACCTCGGATTCGTGTTCAGGTGGTCAAATTACCCCAATGGACATCAAAATTTCAAATTCGAAAAAATTGACCCATTTTGACCCCCTAGGTGGCACCCTGGGGGGCATGGGTGTTCAGAGTGGGTATAGGTAAAAATAAATCCCAGATTCGTGTTCAGGACCCCAAACTACCACTAGAGACAAATTTTTGAGAATAAACTCGAAAAAAAATTTTTACCCCAAAAGTGCGAAAGGGTCCCGAGTCCCCTTTGGGAACACCCTGGGGGGCAATCTGTGGGGCAATGGGTATTAATATGATATGTTCGCAAGTTCACAATCTATATTACACGAAAAAACTTAAACTATCATGAAAAACAAACAGCAAACCTAATTATTCTACTGTGAAGTTACGTACGCGCATACATGACACAGCCAACCGGGGGGGTACCGTCTAGAGGACTATTCAACATCTGAGCAAGAAAGTGATAATACCAGTGAATGCACAGCAAATGGGTTTATATTCGTATACAAAACGATAGACCTCCAGCTATAACCATGATAGCTCCACTGCCCGTAGCGAACCTACCCCCGTAATACACGTGGCGGGGGGTATGGGCATGCCCTGGGGCTTACAGGCCGAAATTCAAAAAAAGCCCATGTTAGTTTCTATTCCACTACTATATCACCTCACATGCAAAAGAACATGACTGGCCGTTTTGCGCAACTTCTTAAAAAGTGTGCTAAACTTTTTCGTACTTTGGCATTTTTTGGACCCCAAAAAAGGGGTTTCCCCCCTCCCAGCACAGACTCTCACGGAAACACCCGAGCAAAACCATTTTTTCCGTGTCTATTGCAGGCTATACGAAATGTGAAAAACCAAAAAAGGTGTCGTTCGGATGAACTACCGGCGAGAAAAGTTCTGGGGAAAAAAAAGAGCGAAAGTCCGTGAATTTTGGGGGGTCCCCGGGGGTATCTCAGAAAATACTTGATCGATCCGGCTGAAATTTTGCCAAAACTTAGGTATTGCCAAGGGGTGTACACACACAAAATTTCGTGTAAATAGCTCTTCTATATTTTGAGCTACAAAAAGTTCAAATTCTCAAAATCCGCAATAGTGCTAAATTTTCCTATTATAGGGTTGGGCGCTATCGCGCCAACCCTGATGTACTCTTGCTATTTATAATGAAACCTGAATAATACTCTTGGTATTTATATTTATAATAAAACCTGAAAACATGTTTTAAAACTGCAATGAAGCCTACAATAAAGGTAAAGGTGAAGGTAACCCGCGGATAGATAACCATCCTTTGGCGTGTCCACCCTCGTGTGCGGTGCACATCTCCATTACTAAGCCCTATTTTTCTAAAACTATTGTCTTACGTATCCAAACACTGGTACTAAACCCTGCCGAATTTAAAAAAAAATATTTATTTTACAACTATCGATACACATTAGTTTACTATAAATCAGTCACAACAATCAACTGTTTTTCGGTTTCTTGAAAACCGGTTCCAAATCGTCTACAGGTTCTTCTGGTTCAACGGTTTCGGCCAGAATCTGTTTGTTGCTGAAAGGCAAAAAACCAGTTAGACCGGTTCCTATAAACTATAAAGCCGGGTTTGTATCAGTCCTTCAGGACACAGGACAAATGCAGGGTCAAGACCACAGAGCAATTTTGGCGAGCTGCTTTGAGGAATCGACAAAATTGTTTTGGAAATTTTTCAGCAGCACTTAGTACAACATTAAAGTGCTACAACGCAACGTACGAGTAGCAACTACTTTATGTTGCTACTATATATAAATGAACTATAATAATATACCGAATATCTAATTGTAGTTCACTTATATATTATAGTAGCAACTACTATATATAAATGAACTATAATTAGATATTCGGTATATACTATATACACTGGCGGATCTAGGGGGGCGGGCGTCGCGGGTGTCGGGGCTCCCCCGAAATTTTTATAGAGTGAAGTTTTACCAAAGCCTCCACCTGTTATTTTTTTAATTTTTAATGCTGAAAAAAGTCACCAAAAAGTTATTGCCACCCCGAAATATCACTCTAGATTCGTCGCTGGGCATATAGTACTAATATGGCCTAATATACTGTTTATAAATTGGGCCCAAGTGGGAAGGCCAGGTATGAACACTTACTGAACCGAATGCTACGTCTACGTCTATCTACGTCACGCTTAATATCTGATTTTGCTCTCCTTCCAGCAAGGCTCAACACGTGTGAGTGTCCGTGTGCATTTTCAAAAACAACACAAAAATCAGCTCAAGTTTGGATTTAGGCTTAAGCTTAGTCCCAGACTTCGCACTCAGCTTAGTTTGGGCTTAGGCTGAGGCTTAAGTTTTTGGTTTTGTCCCAGAGTTATAGCATCAAGCTTAGTTTGGGCTTAGACCTGCGGCTTAGGCTTATTAATTTAAGAATTTCGAAATATATTATAATTATGTTTGCGTGATCAACCAGGCTTAATTTAAAAACTTTGAAATATTTCTGTTTATGTGATGAACCTTGCTCTAACTACTAAAGCTATATACGTCAATATCTGACAATATTGACGTCAACGACTGACGTACTCTTTCCAAGCCTCGGACCAGTATCCGTCAATCTGGTGTCGCAGTATGGCCGTCCTGGGGTCGACGGAGTCTTCGTTGAGCTCGCGTCGCTGAGCCAGTCCAATCTCCCGGGCGATGTACTTGTGCAGCGTGCCTCCGGACGAGCCCACACGACCCCCGATGCCTGAAACAACATGATCTGACTGTTTTTTTGGGGGGGAGGGGCAGGGTTTTTTGTGTAAAATAGGGTGTATTTACACATCGGCCGCCTAATTTACACAGCATAAAATAAAAATACACACTGATTTACACAGCCCCATTTTTCCCCAAAAGTTGATGAAACGGCCTATTTCGGTTGTAAAAATTACAAAAATTCGCGAAGTGGCGACTTGTGCCTGTGACCTATTTGTCCTAACAAAACTAAGTCTAATTTTTGACCCAAAAACAAAAAATCTTCAGTTTCTGCCAGAGTTTTTTTTTTGTTCCAAATTATGTTCTTTAGAACACCATTTTCTAAAAAAGAACAGCGAAAAATAAAAAAGAACAACCGTAGAACAGCCAGCCGGAGCCGTGTAAAACACCAGAATCGCGTCTACAGTGCACCAAAATTGTGTCTAGTTTCAAAAAATTTTCTGGGGACTGCTATTATGTTCTAATGGTCTGTCTCTAGGGATCTTAACAAGCGACTGGACTTTAATATTTTCTTCAGTTTGCAGTGATGCGACTGTGTATAGGACTAGGGTACTTCATGGTGTTTAGAAGCAGCATTTAATAGCGTAAATGTATACATGGGGATGAGGTGTGGGACGGGGCTTGTCCCAGATTTTTCGGACGTTTAAGGAGGAGGGGCGCGTCATACATGTAGTTGAGGGGAGACCCCTCTTCGAAAAATTCGGCCCCGGGGGAGGGAGGGAGGGGGGTTCCCGCCAGGGGCGGGGAGGGATACCCAAAATTTTTGTGCAGTTACATGTATGGGGCGCGTTGTTTGACGTTTTGGGGACTTTATTGACATTACAAAAATACAAAATTCCCAGTGTGAAATTTTTAGCATAAATTTGTCCTTTTCCTCAATGTTTCAAAGTGCCGAGGTGCTCCTTCCTTTTCAGAATCCTGGCTATTCCCTGATGTAAACACACCTAAACAACCAGTGGGGGGAATCCTCCCCCCCCCCGAAATTTTACACAAGGGTCCCCCCTTTTCTTTTTTACGGTCCGGCCGAATAAATTTCGGATACCTCTCCAAATGACCAAATTTGGCCTAAAAATAAAAAATTTCCCCAATTTTTGGCCTAAAAATAAAAAATTTCCTCAATTTTTCCCTGGGGGCAGCCGCCCCCAGACCCATGAAACCTTATGGCTCAATGTTTCTTGCTTTCTTGTTCCATTAAAGCGTGTGCATGTATAATGGATGCATTGTACAGTATTTGTTTGCTTAATACACTGTTTAATGTATCCTTGTAGCCGTTTTATCGTAGCAAAAATGACATTTTTAGTAAATTTGCGGTTTGTAATGTGAAAAGTCTTCTTAAAGTTTTCGAGTTTGCTAGCTTCTGGACCCTTGTCGGTTCAGCAGTTTTGTAATTTTCTGTGTTTTGAGCTCCAATTTTACTTTCGATGCCGCTCTTGTCAGAAAATTAGCGTTTTTGAACGAAATATGCTCATATGTGGCGTTACAATGGCGTTGGCGTTTGCGTTAAAAGTGCAATTAAGTGCATTTTAGCACATTTCAAAAAATCGAAGTCATCCCCCCCCCCGAAATTTTTTCCTGGCTATGCCACTGTGAACAACAGTGGCGGATCCAGGATGAAATTTCGGGGGGGGGGGAAGCCGGAAAAATTAGCCAGAAAAATTTTCCGATGCGTCTCCAATTGACTGATTTTTTTAACCTAAAAATCAAAAAGTCTCAAATTTTTGTACTGGGGGCTGCCACCCCCAGACCCTTGCAACTTTATTGCCTTGTGTTCCCTGCTATTGTCTTTCGTGAAAGCGAAAGCAATTAGTGTGTATATATAGGTGCGTTGTGCACAATCTTTTAGCTTAATACCTGGCATATTTTTAGTGGGGGGGGGGGGCGGCGCCCTCCCCATTTGGTCCGGAGCCCCCCATTTTGGTCGTGCCACCCCATTTGAGCCCCCTATTTCAGATTGGGTGCCCCCCATAATCCGATTTTTTTTGAAAGGACGCTTTAGCGAGTTTTCAGCAGTAGCGATGTCGCCTTGATAGGGTTTTCGGGTCCTTTTTTGTTAAACTTGTTATCAAGTAGCTATTATAACGTATAAAAATGTAACATTTATAAAAGCTTAAAAACCATTTTTTCACCCAAAAATAGTGTTTTATCGTGAATTTGGTGCGCCCCCCAAAATACGATGTGACGTTCCCATCTTTCGTTTCAATTTTCTTGTCGGAAAAAATTTCTGACACGTGTCCAGTTAACCAAATTTGGCCTAAAAACTGAAATAATCTCCAATTTTTAATTTATAGTATATACAACGCCGTTTAAAACTTTCAATAAAAAAGAACAAGTGATCGTAAAAAAGAACACTCAAAAATAAAAAAGAACAAGTTTTGAGCAGTGGTCGATTTGAAAAAAAAAACCCTGGTTTCTGCTCTTAAACGGCTTATTAATTTTTTTATTTCAGCATTCCTTTTATGCACTTGAAAGTTGACAGCGAAAAATCAGCCACGCTGACCCTGTCTGTGCGATTTCTTGTCCTACGTCAAACTACTGTGAAAGTTTTACACCCGGATTTGAAAAAAATTAGTAGGATCTGGCTGATAGAACAACTCTCTATCTGTGTAAACCATGCATGTACACGGGGTCTCGGCCTGGGTGTTAGGGCTTGTTTCAGATTTTGCAAAATTTTAGGGGGGCTTGCCCTGGCGTGTCGGATACTTGAACTGACAAAAACGCAAAAATTTTCAATTATCTCATTTTTTATTTTCGTATGTAGTTCGAGTCTCAAAGTCGAAATATTACTTTTCACGTGAAAAAACGGTCAATTTTTACCTAAAAAATGCTAAAATACACACTTTTACAAATTTACACAACATACCCTTAATTTACACAGCAAATTTTTCATTTACACAACATACAGTGCCGATTTTGAAAAAAAAACCCTGGGGAAGGGGCGGGGGCAGCCCCCCCCCCCAACAATTCTTGGTTGGTTCTGCCAACTTTTCGTCGTGTAGGGGGGTATCCGCCCTCACCCTCAGACAGCAGCACCCCCCTCTGATTGCCAAAAAAGTGCCCCAAAATGAGTTAATAATCGAAAAAAAGTGCGACATTTTGGGCACCCCCTCACAGATTGCTCCCGTGCATCTTTGGTCGTACATATCACTTTTTTGATCTCTTCCCCCCACTTTAAAATTAGGTTGAAAACGATCGGTGCTTCGGCCGATTGATCATTGATTATTAAGACAACCCCACTCCTCCCCTCAAATTTGGCCACTATATATACCCTTTTTGTTGTCAACTTACTACCCCTTGCAACCAACGCCACTGAAACTATTTTTTATGGTCAACAAAAATTACCTGAACACAAAACGATAAAGACAAGGATAAAAACAAAATAAATTATTAGTATGAACCGGGCTCAAATGTTTGAATCAGAAACTGTCTGTGTTCAGTTCACAAAAACCGATCTGAACTCAACTAAAACTGTGAGCAGCAACACATAAACATGTTTTTATTAAAAAATTACAATAACAATACCTTTATCTCCAATGGGCATTTCTGGTTTTCTGGACTTTTTGCTGTCATTCTGAGCCAATCTTAGCAATTTTCTTGTGCTCATTTCTCGATCTTCCCGGAAAGCCTTCAGAGTATAGGCTAAAAAATAAAAATTACTCAATAAGTAAAAAATTACTAATTAATTAATTTTAGTATTATCAAACTCGGCATACTCTACATTGTCAATATCTGTCTGTATTTTGAATTTTCAACATCAACTTCCATCACACAATAATTTCGAAACCACTATCAACAAATCAAAATAAACAGACTCCAATGTTAACGTGATTTTAACGTTAGCGTGAAATAGTCGACTGCTAGAAACGTACGAGTGATGATTTTCTCCGCAGCCAAAAACTGGACCGTTTTGTTAGACTTTTTCGGTTTCACCACAGACAACAAAGCGCCTCTGAAAATACAATAATATATTCCTGTACATAATTTCTTCATATAATTCTTCTAGAGTACATCTAACCAGCCAACACATTTCAAAAAACTTAGAGATTGACCAAAAACTAAAGTCTGACCAAAAAGTGCTGGACCCGGAGGCAAAAAGACACGCGATTTCATTACGAAAAGAATGAATTGCAAGTTCGACATTACACAAAAGTTGTTGACAACTATTCGCAGGATTTTGTTGAAAATTTGGGGCAATTTGGCACACATACGTGTCTACTTTATCCTAAAATTTCAAAAATTATGTATGCTTAGATTTTGTTTTACATCAAATTCACTCGCAGAATTCAGTAAAAAAGTACTTCCGTGGACTAAATCTCAATTCTCGATGTTAAAATCTTTTTATGCGTTATTTTACAAATGTTTTCTAAACAATTTCTGTGTCATTTTTATCATTCGTTTTAATTCAGTCTACTGCGTGAAATTATTAGAATTCAAAAATTTGTATATTTTCCAAACTGTGAAAAAATTCAAAATGCTTAACTTTCACATAAATACATCAAACTTAGCGTTAGGTTTCACCAAGAGTACATAATAGCGTCTCACTCTATATAGAAGAAGAGTGAGACACTCTCCAGCCTGCCTGTGTTCTAGCAAAGGCAGATGCGCTGGTCGTTTTCAGGCTACGTGTTGACATTTTGTGCAACATGTGGCTGGCCAATCAGAAGCGAGCTCCTATTCTCTGATTGGCCAGACACCAGTGCACGTGCTCCAATCATAAAACGGGATAGGGATAAAAGGTTAATAACCCATGATTCATTTATAGTCTGCACAAGGGTAGTTTTAGCCAAGATCTTTAACGTGCAAACTAGAGCTACTAAATTCATTGGGTCAACCAAAAGTTATAGCAAGTTATAGAAACAGTCGAAAACGTAACTATCACCTTAATTATTAAGTAATTAATTCATCACTTAATAGTACACAATATATGGGGTGAAGTGTAAACACTGACTAGACTCTACAGTATAAGACACATTCAACACAAATAGTTACTATATATAACATCGAACAACAAACAAACAAACAAACAAACAAACAAATAAGCAAATAAATAAACAAACACACACACAATAATAAAACATGCAGCTTCTAAAATCCGATGCTGATTATTATGAAAAACGCTCAGGATAAAAATTTCAAAAAAACAATACCTTGAACTCCGTTTTGGATCATAGTAAACATGAACTCGACCATCGCTGAGACCCACCAGAATTTGGTTCAGTTTCGGATGCCACAGAGTGCGTATGACGCTCTAGAGCAAATAATAGTATAGGGTACCAAGAGTACATGAGAAAAATACGTAAATAAATAATCAACCCCTTCTTCATGTAGAGATGCTATCTGAACTGTCTTGATCAATAAAATACAAAATGACAGACAAAAAAGTTTCACATTTTTATTCTACAGAGCGAATCCAAAGTTAGTGGATGTGGCGAATTAGATAGTTTGAAGCAATTAAATTTTAATAAAAATATAGTACGAGTAAATCCGCAAAAAACTATACCAGCTAGTTGAAAGTTGGCAGTTTGTCGTGCACTTAGATTAAAGGGAAATTGATCGCGTTTCACTGCATTACATTATATGGCGTAAACATAATAAAATAAACCAAGAAACTCAAATCTAATCCGCTAAATCCACTTTTGAAAAACCCCAAGCTTAGCTACCTGTCCCTGAAAGGGTATCTGATAGATGGGTTTGAAAGTGAGCTTGTCCAAAAACAGGAGGGCCCCGGGTTGGTCCTTATTGAACAGGCGATCCGAAGTGCCCCGTGATCACAAGCGAGTCGTCTGGACTCAGCAAGCAGTCGGTCCTAAAACGCAGCGGGTTATACTAAAGTCTGACAAAAAATAGTTGCAACACTTGAGAAAACGAAACATGTGATTTCGCTACGAAAAGAAAAGACTTTGATTATCAAGAGTACAGCAAGTAGTCGCAGAAGTCATGCCACTAAAATAAGTAGTAGCGCATTTATTTTTGTCAGACTAGTCCGTAAAGCCTGGTTTGTACTTGTGAGCAAATCTTAGCTTTTACTTGTACTGAACTTAACAGGTCTTACAAAATATAACAAAATTTAAGTGCATTGTAAATTGTAAATGTCAATTGTACAGTGCAATTAGTGTGAAACATTGTATAGTGCAGAATCAAGTGATTCGTTACGAATTCATCACAATATAAATTCATTACGAATCACCTGCTTTTACACTTCCAACTGTTACAATTGTAAGACTTGTAGGGTGGATTT